>PNEQ01003584.1:0-56519 GCA_003012365.1 Medauroidea extradentata | reverse complement strand
CGAGTTTGTTACCACCTTGCTGCAGCATCATCATAAGTTCGGACAAGTTTATTACCCTCCTCTAGCATCGTCTTTAGCTTGGACGAGTTTGTTACTAACTTGCTATAGCATCGTTATTAGCTTGGTCGAGTTTTATTATTACCTTGCTGCAGCATCATCTTTAGCTCGGAAAAGTTTGTTTCTACCTTGCTGCAGCATCATTGTGGTTTATGCAGCGCTACACATTGCAAGATTTCTTGTGACAGATTTATCACACTCTAATGCAAAAAATATATATTGTTAGTAAAATGTCACGCAAATATTGTAGCAAGGTTCCTCCTTGCAGAAGACTGGTTTAAGTCCTCAGGCTATATTTTATTACTACTACTTTAACAAAAACATTTATAGTTAGCTTTAAACCTCACAATAACGCGATAGCAATAATAGTTGGGAACCTCTGTTTTTCGCGAAAAGAATTTTGCCCCACTTTGTTTCGGACTTTGTGGTCAGTGATTGGATATTTTAAGTCTAACGAGCCTTGGGATTCAACGAGGAAATCACAGACGTGTGGGTGTTGCAGAAACTTATTGTAATTGGCTCAGTCAAATGAGATACGGTTCATCACATAGACACGCTGCCAATAACCATGAAGCAAATTTGCAGCTGTGCTTGTAAGGCATTGAAACAAACTAGGGCAAAATTCTTTTCGCGAGAAACAGGGATCCCTTATAATAGTTTTTTTTACAATGTTTTCTGAATACCCGTTTTATTTCTTCTTCACTGCATCTACTGCGAGTTAACAAACGTGGCAACTATTGCTGCTATAGAACTTGCCAAGTTCCTTTCGCGCAGTTAAATTTAGATTTACTCTCATCTCTATGACATGTACAGTTGCTCACGTGATCAGCGCACAGCAACCAATATAATCCTTCCTTCTGTACGAGTAGTAGAACTTTGCACCGAAAAATAGGCTATGCTTGATTTCCTGCTTTCCACCTGGCATGATGTATATTGGCTACCTATATTAAAGTCGCCATATTGCACGAATTGTGCATGCATCGTGTAAGAGCTGCTTTAGGACGAAGAATGCACACACACCAGGGAATTGCGAGCTGGCGCGCGGACTGTATATTCACGTGCGTTATGACGCAGCAGGTGCTGACGTAGCGGACGACGCTGTGCTGTGCTGTGTTGTGCGTACGCGTGTGGCCCCCTGCACCCCCTCCACACCAGCGTTCAACCCTTGCTGTATATGGGGTAACGGGGCTGTTGGCCTCTCTTCCTGCTCTCTGTATAGCTCTGTGTGTGTGAGAGTGCCTCTGCCTCGTGAATGAAGGCGTTGCCCTATCGATCCCTCGACGCCAACTACATACATACATTCCCTGCGCCGCACCCGGGATGTAAGGGTCAACGTATCCTTCCACCAACCAGCTTCCAGCTTCCTTCCGGTCTTTCTCTGTGCAAAAATTCCAGTGGAGGGAGGGGGATTGTGTTTGACAGCTTTTAGGGGTGAACGCTCAGAGGCTGTTGCCCCGCCAAACATGAAATTACTTCTTTTCAGCAGCGGTCGGCAAGTAAACATCAAACAACTGGTAATATAGTTGCCCAGCAGAGACTGGAATAATACGCGGTTCACTGGCCCGTAGAATAGCCACCTAGAATATCAGTTCATTACACCAGACTTCAGCTGACCAATCGCTTAGTTAGCGCTTCCACACGAGTGGGCATGCATATATGTGCTTCTTTGTTAATAGCTGGGGGTCTTTAGGATATGTCTTAGTAAGTCTAGGACTAACGGACACCAAGGCGATCCGGGTTCGATTCCCGCCGGGGTCTGTCCCCGGATTTTCGCATGTGGGAATCGTGTCGGACCATGCCGTTGGGCGGCAGGTTTTCATGGGAATCTCCCGTTTCCCTCGCCATTTCGTTCCGACGCTGCTCCATACTCACCTCATGTTACCCCTTACCGGCGCTGAAGACCTCGATGTTAAGCGCTGACCGTAATCTCTCACGCTCACACCCTTGTGTATCCAATTGAAACGTGAAAAATTCAGCCAGCTGTTGACTCCTAGATTGACATTTGTGCACATCAAGTGGATTTCGTATTGTGTTGGTTTGTAATTCTTGATGTAGGCGATACATATACAAAATAAATGGAAATAAACCGAACTAAAGCGTAATTAATTTAAATTATTAACCTTTGCAATGCGTGTTTCTGAAACCAAATTAATATGTGGTTTTTGTTTTTGTTGCCTAAAAGTTTAATATTGGGTTGACAGACCAAATTATTTGTTTGGCAGCATGTTGAGTTTCGCTCTGAATTATAAAATAATTTAACGTACCAAGAATTGAACTTGCGACTTTAATGTTAGAAGATTGCTCATTAGCATTCAGGATAGATTGACCGTTAATTATCGGCGCATATTGATGAATGTGCTTTGTCAGGTGCGTGGCGTTTAAGCAAATAATTTCCTATTTCTTTTGTTTATGAATTTTCCTGTCGTTATTGGGGATTGTTTCATACCAAAATTAAATATCATTTAAGTGTACTAACATGTATTCATATTGAAAAACATGTATAATGTAAGGTTGTGTTGTTTTATGTGTTCTGTATACCGGATGTTTGTTAATTATAGGTACAAACGAAAGTGGTGTATGGAGGGCAACGAAACAAGCAAATAATGCTAATAAACATAGTTACGGAACCCAACGGTTTTTCCCCAATATGACACGTTATATGTTACGACAGGAACGCTGTAATACCAGTGTTCCCGAGGATCAAAACGTCAAAATGCTGCACATGTGGACGAAGACATTCAACAAGTGTTCGAAATGGGTGCCGTTCATGTGAAGGCAGGCTTCAGCACGTCTTCGCATCGATGCCCGTACACGTTCAAAAAGTCCAGGTGTGCTCCGAATGCAGTGGCAACCACCCGCAATGCGTTCCTGTAGTTCGTGGACACTCTCAACAGGACTGGCATACATCAAAGATTTTAAATATCCCTACACAAAAACAAATCAGTTTTGCAACATTTCCATGTTTGCACGTGTCCATACATCGTAACGGGAAAACCGTCGTTTTCCGGACCTATGGTTATCAACATTATTTGCTTGTTTCATCGTCCTCGACACACTCCTTTCATTTGTACCTAACACTCTGTATACGTGCTTGATTGTATTATTGTCGTATTTTATAGCTTGACGTCCCTTGTCATGTTTATAGACTCGAAGAAATGCACTTCAATAAATTAATAAATAAAATAAATTGTTTATTATTACGGAACATAAACTAACTCTGATAATGTGATTAGAACCATTGCTCGCAGAAACATAAAAGTTTGACTGGTCCAAGAAAATGTAGGTACATTTGTATATTTCCAAAGAAATAGCTACTTCTCAGGGAATGTAATATTATATCACGCGTAATATTTGTCAACTAAACCTCAGATTCTTTTGCACTAACAAAATCAATTAAGTAAAGTCTCAGGTACGTTTGTATTCGGCAGTTTGTAAAAAAATTGTAGGTTAAACAAATTCCCAGTGTAGTAATGCTCAATTTATTAACAAAAAATTCTAGGGTGTTTTCAAACAATGCCAGTATTGGCAATCTGTGTATAGCGGTAATTTTCCACTGTTGATGCGCTTGTTTTATAGATGTGTGCTTGCAGCGCAGCCGAATCGTATAAGTAGACATCCTGCAATTCCTAGGAGGCCTTTGGAGATAAGTTAGATTTAAAACTTCTATACGTAATACTTACTTCCGGGATTGGGTCACTGTTTATTGAGCAAGGTTCTTGAGGACTGTGAGCCAGTAGCAGACTTGCATGAAAACACTTTGACTTCCGCTCTACAGCTGTACAGCTGGTAAATCACTTAGCAAGTATTTGAAGACAGTGTACATAGGATTGTGGAATCCAACCAGCAGGTCGTTGAACCCGAGAAATTTCCGTGTATCTACCGGTATAAGCAGTACCAGTGATTTTTGATGGAAAGAATTCTGCACCAACTTTCTTCAGTGTCTTACGTGGACACCTGTAGATCTGCTTCTTGTTCAGTGGTTGGATGTTTTTAACTCACAACGTCTAGGGATTCTACCCGCTAATCACAGACGTGTAGTGTCGTAGTAACCTTGTTATGATTGGCACAGGCACAGTCTTATGAGCGACACCTTTGCTCAAATACATTCTGCCAATAGCCATGACTCAAAGTTGCAGATGTGCACGTATGGCACTGAAACAACGTGATGCAGAATTATTTTTACAAAAAGTGATTGGCTCTTTGTTTAAGTAAGTGCTTGGAACAAATCGTATTTTGGTCCACCCTCTGATACAAATTGAGGGAGCAAGGATGAATAAGAATATGTGGGGTTGTAATCTACCGGTATGTTATAAGAGCTACGTGAGGAGGTTGGCCGAGTGCAAAATTTGGCACACCTGAGCAGTACATGTAAGGCCATGCTATTTAGTTTCTAGAGCTTTAGCGATAATTATTTTTTTAAGCTTAAATGAGAGAAGCTATCATAAATCTGTCTAGCAGTTTTATTTAAAATGGTTTTTGCCGTGATAGTTATTTTTTCAAAGCTAGAAATTACTCGGTTTCTACTAAAAATAATTTATTTAATTACATAATTAGCTAAAACTATGGTATTTAGTGTCTTGAGAAAATCAACCAACATGGAGAAGACGATTTCAAACAAAACTGCCAGACAGTTTTTTTTATATTTACTCTCGTTTCGGCGTAAAAATATAATTATAGCAAAAACAGTCGCATGGCCTTAAGGATGTTCAAGAGGGGAAAATGACAATTTTATATTTGTATGATGTAGTGTTAGTTTTACAGATGTTACTTGTGAGAACATTTTCCTCCTGCGAAAAAAAAAATTAACTCTGCTAGTTTTTCCATAATATCATTTCAAAGTCAACATTTGCATATTTTTACTTCATACAGAACTTGAAAACCAGTTAACACAATGCAATGGAGAAAATCACATCAAAACTACATGTCACTGTCTACGGTTTTAAGCCTATAAAAACCAACTTCAACAGTTTTTGCATTATTATTTTTATTTACTATTTTTTGTATTGATTTAAGCAATTTAAAAAAATTTATAAACTATTTTTATATGCTTCAAGCCGTAGACAGTGACATGTAGTTTTAACGTGATTTTTTTTTCATTTCATTATGTTTACTGGTTTTCAAATTTGTATGAAGTAAAAATATGCGAATGATGACTTCGAAATGCCATCATGGGAAAACTGGCCGAGTTAAAAGTTTTTCGTAAAAAAAATTTACGCTCAAGTAATGTCTACAAAACTAACCCTATTTTTAGAGACAGTAAATTTCGCGAAAATATTTTTGCAGCACTTTGTTTCAGTACCTTACGTGCGCACCTGCCCCTCGGCTTTGTGGTCAGTGATTGGATGCCGTAACACCCAGCGTCTTGAGGTTAAACCCGCAAATCACAGACGTGATGTGTCGCAGTTGTCAGTATACTGTTTGGCACAGTCAAATGAATAATAAATCTGCACAAAATACTCGTGTAAATAGCCACGAAGTTGAGCTGCAGATGTGCACGTAAAACACTGAAACAAAGCGGGGCAAAAATCTTTTCGCCAAAAATTCCCGTCCATACCTATTTTATACAAATATGAAATTATGATTTTTCCCCCACTTGAATGCTCTTATTGGGACGGCATCGATAAATAAGCACTCAAGCTTTAATTGCTCTGTGTGTGCGGGTAAATATTCCTATTTAAGCTGATGGAGTGAACACAATTTTTTCGTTCTGCGTATTTTGCTTCCTTTCAGTTTTTGCTACATCTTCATTTGTTAATAATAAACGTTGCATTGTGACAGGGCGAGGTGGAGCAGTGGTAAAGCACCCGCCTCGTATTCAAAAGGACCCATGTTTGATCCCTTGCTCCGGCCATCCTGGATTTCAGTTTTCCAGGGATTTCCAAAACCACTCCAGGCGAATGCGGGCCCTGGCCGACTCCTGTCCCCTTTACCCCCGCGTTACTCTACTACGGCCTTGTGCTGTTCGAGGGCAAATAAAGTGATCAAATAATAATAGCGTAAAACACTTTCCACACAAAATTTCAACTATATGTAGAGGTGATGGTGTATAGCTGGTAAACTTGACTGTATTCTGGGTTTCAACGTACGTTCAGCTTATCAATAGTTCACTGGCCTTTTCCCTGTACGTGGAGCTGTTGCCGTATTTGACTAAGCCAATAAAAATCTCGCTACTGTAATATTTCATGCCTATTAATGGTCTGCAGACATCTACGTGGTGTCAGTTTTTTCGAGGTTATGTTGGCACAATAATATATATTATTCGTGGTAAAGTAACTACATGTTAAGGTCCTTGAAATGAGTAATTATCATTAATAAATACATTTCACTTTGGTTTCAGGTGTAGCAGTGTGAGCAATGATATCAATCTGTGTTCGTTGGTCATATAGATGGTTTTTTATATTTACAAGAGACAAAATAAAAAATTGAGTGAAAATAAAAAAACTAGCAGGGCCTTAAAAAGTGTTTACATTACCGTGAGTAGCCTATAATTAGTCAGGGAAATTTCGCATGTTCAGTAACGTGTCGGCCAGCTTCCAAGAACAACGTGTACTCAAACAGGCAACAGCTGTTCATTGGCTGCTCACTTACACAGTGACACCGCATGACTGGACCTGTATTTGGCTATTTTTTATAATTGGTACAACTCCTTTAAGGAAGTATTAGATTAATCTAAGGCCAGTTGTGAAATGACATGAAGTTGCAATTGTTTGAATTCTAGCATGTACCTAATTGAAAACGGGAATTATTTAGGCTAGGTTTAAAACTCAACAGACCTCAATCAGCATCTTGTGATGTAAACCATAATGCTGGCCGAGCGAAGGTGGCGCAGTAGCAAGACTTGTATTCGGGAGGACCCGGGTTCAGTTCCCTGTCCTAGACCATCGTGGTTTTGGTTTTCAATGATAAAGCCGTGGTTGTCGCAGTGGTTAGGGCGCTCACCTCCCACCAAGACGATATGGGCTCGATTGCGTTAGTCGGTGGGTTATCTCTCGTTTCCTCTACCCTTTAATCTATAGCCTCTCCATACGCACCTCGTCATTCCTGCGATGACCAAAACCTTTTCGCTTGTTCCAATTCCCGAAATCACTCCAGGCGAGAGCCATAGCTCTCCCTAACTATCTGCCAAGATATTGACAGTGGCCAGCTGTTAAAAGGCGCACCTATCAGTCATAAATTGCGGCATCCTTCATTACGGCACTAAATAGTGCTAGAAACTGTTCCATTACCAGTTACGACCTTTCATCCGAGTTATTCTCGGCGTGTATGCACTACGAATCCACAATACGTCTGAAGATATTAGCACCAGTTAACCTAAAAACATCGTTAATGTCGGTCGTCAATAGTCTTTAATATCAAGTATACCCAAATAGATAACCTCACCAGTTAATACTTTTAGAGGTATTGTTACTCCGTGGTATTTTAATTTATTACTGTTATTATCAGCATTACAATTTATGAATGTCAACAGTTCGTGTTGTTTATGTTCAAAAATAATACAGTTACTTAAAGCCCATGTGTATGTGTGTATATATTATAAGAGTTACAAATAATAATGGTTGCACACATTTTCGTGTGAATTGCGTGTTTAATTCTAATTTCGAAAAAAAAAAATTAACTTAATAATTAGAGGCAGGAAGTATTGGCGTGTTCCCTGACCTGTAGGCTTGCCTCCAAGAGTGTTTGTATAGCCAGTGATTTTCGGTGAAAAGAATTCTGCAACATTTTGTTTTAATGCCTTATGTGAAAACCTGTTTCTCTGCTTCATGGTTAGTGATTGGAAGTTTTTAACTTTCGGCGTCTTGGAGTCCTGCCGCAAATTACGGACGTGTGGTGTCGCGGTAACATTGTTCTGGTTGGTACATTCAAAAGAGCCACGCCTCTGCCCTGCTATATTCTGCCAATAACCTCGGACCAGAGTTACAGGTGTGCACGTAATGTATTGAAACAAGTTATTGCAAACTTCTTTTCACCAAATTAAGTATTTGTGTACTGATTTTCATAGCTACTGTTTATTAGCTGCTCGCAAATACAGTGAAGTAGGCCTGTGTTCAGTTACAGTTTTATTGTTGGTTCAGCTACTTCCATGAAGTGCAGAGTAAGTCAGCGGCCAATTGTGAACATTATACAAACTTATAGTTGTTGAAATTCTAGCTTTCGCCTAAAAGTAAACGCGAATTTTTCAGGTCTCTACATATGTAAGAGGATGGTGTATCGCGAAAAAATTTTGTGTCAACATGCCCTTGAAAACTCTGTAGTTAATTACAACACATATGATTAGGTGATGTACGTCTGGCACAACGTAGCTGTCTGCAAACCAATAATAGGCATCAAATATTACAACAACGGGCTTCTTATTGGATCAGTCAAATAGGGCAACAGTTCCACACAAAAGCGAAAGCCAGTCATATTCTAGTAAACTTAACGTGCGTTGAAACCCAGAAAACAGTCAAGTTTTCCCGCGATAAAACTATCATCTCTACTTATTTATTACTGGCTCAGCGCCCTACAGGAGGTGCCATAAGTCAAGGACCACCTGTGAAAGTGACTAGAACTTAGTTCTGTGGATGATAGCGTGTGCACAAAATAAAAAGCAAAATTTTAAGTTCCCTAGTAATAATTATTAACAAGCAGTTCTTGTCGAAAATCTTCATTTCGTGGGCTGGTGAGACATATTTTCAAAGGTTATTATAAGTTATGCCATTGCAGGTTTGTGTTTGCGTCGTTTATGTCCTTAGATTTGTCGAAAACATTTTTACCAAAAAATATATAATGCATCTAAAATCCTGTAAAAATGTCTACATATCAAACTAAATGTGAAGGTCTGTACACCCGATAGTTTCCTTCGTCGGACGAATTCTTATCAAATGTTTGATATTTGTCATCTTTAAATTCCAAGAAACAAAAATTTTAAACCTTTGAAATCGCCGTAAACTCGAACTTTTAAAATTTATAGTACATCACGGCAAATGCAATGTGTTCAAACTACGGATGTCTTTAATTCAGAGTAATGCAAATATAATGGTACACACGTAAAGGGGAGGGGAATGTGAATAAATTTAAGCACAAGCCATAACACATACGTCACTGTCGAGTTTTCAGTTGTTTCACCGTTAAACAGATACGTCTACGAGAACTTTGAGCCGATGTATGTACAGTCATGTCAATTTCGCGTCATTATTTGTCGAATCCATTGGTCTATACTTGTCGACCGCACTCAGTAACGTTATTGGTTCCAGCATTCGTATCTTTGTGTGCCTACATTACGTGATAGTAGGTATTTCATGGTGTCCAGTCTGCTGTCTGATAAAAACGCGAAATTTGCAGGTCTCTACTGATAACAAACCTGCAATAAAACAATTACAGATTCCAGTGGTAAGCGTTTACAATATAAACTGTCTACACAATGGAGTAGCTGTGAGGCGTTGTAAGAACATTTACAAGGTACACATTCCTTGCCAAATTTTTTTGTGTCAAACGCAAAATTATTTACTGGTTGCCACAAATTTTAGTGGTGACAGCAAATGTTTTTGTGGTGGGCACAAAAAATATTTAGCAGTACACAAAATATTTTTTTCCGTGCGAGGTTATAGTCCGGAGTAGCACCGTCATGATGAGCCGGAGGGGGGGGGGGGTGTAGAAGGAGAGGAGGAAGTTGGAGATCGCCGAGAGTACCCGTCAGCCATCGAAATTTGACCACTGCGAAAGTCCGGGTGGGGCCCCTTGGGAATCAAACACTTGTCATTGTGGGAGGCAAGTTCCCTAACCACTGTGGCTGCCGCGGCCGCGTAAGACACTGGCATACATTCTGCAGGTCACTGAACTCGCGAACTTTTGTTGTGTATGCGTACGTCACTGGGCATTATGTCTTCGTCGTTGTTTGTAGGAAGGTTGGCCCGGGGTTGTTTTGTTGTGATTGGTGGTCGGGTAAGGGGGGGGGGGGCAGTAGAACGCGGTGGCCCGGGGAAGGTCACCGTCCTGATCGATGTCAGGGGTGACTGATGTGGCCTAGCTACTTCCTCTTCCTTCCTGGCGTCGTTCTCCTCTCTCTGCAGTCTGTGCCAACTGTTACATCATAGTGTACTTACTGTCTACCGCTGCTTGCACAGGTTTTATTTCAGATGGCAATATTGGGCCCATACAGGCCATCTCTTACATCTAACCTGTGGTACAAGTTCCTTTATGCGTAGTACATAACTGCTTTGGTATAATGTAATAACAAGTCCCTGACGCAAAATAGCCGTAGTACCACTAGTTGAGAAAATATGCATATCTTAAAAAGTATTATTATTACATATAATAACGTATACTGTCCCTAACGAAGTAAAATTGCCTAATCACAAAATTATTGTTACATAACTAACCTGATAATTTTAATTTTAGTTGCTCCTTGTGTACATTATAGTTAGCATTAATTCGTACAATAAAGCAACAAAAATCAAACAATTTGCAATCGAATTGACAATACATGACAACATAATTGTTATTTCTTAATGTCCACGGCCGTTATTGTGTCAAGTTGTGAGTCGCTGCCTCTAATGACCACTTAGACGCCAATCTTACTTAGCTTATCCTAGTCTAGGGAAAAAATTGTCAACATCCTGCCCATTTTAACTTAGAAGCTTTATTTGAACACAGTAATAACTCGGTGTACTCGCCTTCGGCTTCAGATTCAAGTAAGTCACTCTCCTTGTTTTAAATTATCCATTTACGGGAAAAAAAAAAAAACATATTTTTTTTACATTGAAATTGCAAGGGGGAAAAAAATAGCGGTTTCAATATTACACCAAAGGCCTTAGGATTTAGTCACCTATTTTTGTATGTAGTACGTTTAACTTGTATGCTATGTGCGTGGCAAGTACCTGTCTGTTATTTACTAATAATATTTGACCAGTTGTTCTGCGATTAAATTTCATATGTACTTGTTTTGTGAGTTTGTCGTAATGTAATACACGTTACCATACAACTTTACTTACGTATATATTGTTTCTAATAACTGTATCTGGACAACAGTGTTAAGTAACCGCAATCGGTTATTCATTCAAACATGGTTTTAATGTCCCACTTACTTCGCAGCTGTCATTGATAGATACATATCAGACGAGACGTACTTAATTGTATGGTGCGCATTGCAGGATGTAGCATACATTATCCAGCCAGCGCGCCGTGTACTATATGTAACATCCATATACTGTGAACTGTAGTACAGAAACGGTACATTTTCTGACTCATGTTCATATAAGTATTTTTTTGTTCCAGTGAATCTGATAACAGTTCCCCCAAAATATTGGCATGCAGTTTTGCGACATTCTGTATTTGAATTATTTATTGTTAAAGGTACTGCTTTGTATAATTCTCTCCCACACACGTGTGTAATTTATTTACACCAGGTAGATGTTATTTCAGAAGCTAAATTCAATATTTGATTGTAATGAAACGATGCGTTAAGTTATGGTGGACTTAACCAATGAAAGTAAAACGTATACAGCATAAGAAACCTTAGACACCAAATGGTAATGCGTATTGGACTACAAAAAGCTAATGTCAGTGGCAGTTACTAGATTATTCGAAAACTGTTCAGCGTGCATAAGTTATGTCTGGTTAAAAGAACCATTCATAGAATGTTACCCGAATGCATAACCATTGCAGGTCTTCGATGTATAGCTGAATTCCCCCCCACTCCGCACTTATTAAAATGGCGAAAATTAGTGTTCTGCTAGGTTCTTTTTATATACGAAAATCTTGGTGCATTATCTTTTAAAAGAAATAGGCGTGTATAATACACCTTAACCTTTAACATAACACCGTACAGTAAAATGAAATGGTTACCACTTAATGTCCCATACAGGAGAGTTGTTGTCAGCGAGGAGACTGTACATTAGTTCATCGACTTGCGCCTAGAGGCTAGGGTGGGGCCTGATGTGCCCACTGTGTTAGTCCTTGCCGTTTTCGCACTTCAAGACCTCGTACGCGCTAGATATGTTACCTCAGGCAGCCACCTTAAGGCATTCAGTGGCAAAGTTATGCCGTTGAGATGAACGTAAATATTGTCTACCAGCGCCTCGTTTTGCGCGTGACAAACGAAGCTTGACCACGGGAAGCTGGCATTACCCAGCACGATGGTCAAAGATACAACCAAGGACGCTGCTACTCCTCGTTCTGTTATTCTTTTTGTCTTGTCCCTACTTGTAGCAGTTACAGGAATTTTTTACTATTACAGGAGAGCAGTAGCAGACGGTAACTGACGAGGAAAGATGCAAACAGCGCGTAATGCAGAACAGATATCCTCCTTTGTCTCTGACATTGGCTGTACTACTGGCCGGCGCAGATTCTTATTCACGGACGCTTGATGGCGCATACCTTCTTGCCCGAGTTTCTCGGATTTCCAGAGAATTTATTTATTTTTAATCCCATAAGAGAGCCGGTTTTGTCAAATTCCTTTATCTTTGTTGCTATAGGTAGTTCAGGATAAAGTGAGCACTAAAAATTTAACCTTTGAAAATTAGAAACTAGCTGTTACTGCATATAATTCAACATTAACTATAGCTGCATTACTTTTTGTATGGTTGGCAGCGATTACGTAATATAGTTCTGTGTATTTTCCTGTTTAAATACAACAATACTGAAACAAATTCTACAGGAATCGAGATATTTGCTTTTTTTTTTATCAAACTATATAGATTACCACTGACTGCATATTTTATCTAACACGCGTAAAACATCAGTTGAAGTGTTCAGAGAAGTTAGACATTTACTGTCGCTAGCCGTTGCGCGCGTAAAGATTCTCATTGGCTGAAAATATAACTTTTGCAGGGCCTTTTTGAGTGCTCGCTTTATCCCGAACCGCCTGTAATTGGTTTTACTATGTTATGTTGTTTTTCGAGACAAGCGGTATTAAATTATGTGAGCTGATTCATCAATTAAATGGAAATTTCGTTAATTAACTATTTATCTACCATTGTGCTGTATTTTGTATTGGCAAAGTTAGTGTATGTAGTTAAAACCATTTATAACAAAGTTACAGGGTGATTTTACGATACCAGCTCCATTAGAAAATAAGTATCGCAAAAATTGTTCTAACTCGGGCACAAGCCCTTAACGTTAATTATCTCGGGAGGTTAGATTTATGGTGGAGCCTATGGATATATCTTGGCGTGCAAAAGCGAACTTTGCACCAGCATAGATTTGACTAAGGTTAATTCTACTACAGGTTAGAAAGATCAATGTTAAAACTGAGCGCTAGTATCGCTAATGAGTACAAACTGACCAATCACAGAACTTTGCTGCATTTTAAGTTACATAAAGTTGATGATCTAAAACGCGAAATTGGTTTATTTTCTCTTTATAATTAAGTTAAATGACTTCTGTCATTTCCAAGTCTTATTTAAAATTAATTTGACTATAGTTTCGTGTTTTTCTGGTCCCTTAGCGACAGCAGCGAAACTAGCGGCAGAAATTGTCCCATGTCAAACAAATAACCTTCGTAACGTGCAGTAGAATAAACCTACCTGGGTATAATATGCTAGATCTACCCGCTTATATAACATATTTCATTACTAGACACTTCCCGAACCAACCTTCGAATTTAATTTTTACTTGTGCCTACTCTACTTGGGTAATAGTGTAAACACTAAGGTGGCCGCCTGAGCAGACATATTTTGCACGTTCGAGTCCAAGAAAAGTCTTATCGCCGACAACTCGCCTCTATGGTTCTTTCAGCGGTGACCTTATCATTTTATGATGTAATATTAAAGTTAAATGTGTATTCTAGACGCCAATTGCATTTTAAAACTATCAGCCGTGACTTACATACTTAGAAGTCTGCAAAAACATTCATTTTGGCCATTTTCAGTTGCTAGAAAATATGATTTAGTAAGAAGAGGTAAACTTGAAATGGGTATACACAGGTGTAGCGTACTTTTAATGCTATTCCTAAGCACACATCACTAATGTGCGATGAGTATTTTTCGAATTATCTCGTAACGGCCGAAGCACTACACACCCGAGCGTGAGAGGCTCAAAAGCGATGGAGCAGTAAGGTCGACCTTGAAGCGCGCATCAAATGCCGCGTCGCCTCAACGAGCCAAGCACTGAACTAGCGTGCAAGGTTCTCGCTGAACAGTTTTTACTATGTGGGGCACTAAGTGGTGGCTATATAATTTTATCGGTAGAAAGTCTACCGCTAAGTTCATTGCAGGTCGCAATCTGAGTTTCACATACATCCGGTTAGTGCGTTTTGAAACACGGAAGTCTGACAAGGCCGTTTTTATCCATGGTGCAGGGCGTAGAAACAGTGTTTTAATAAGCGTGGCGTCTTAACAATGAAGTTCCAAACTTGTCTGAAGTTTGTTTTCTTTTCGTACGTTTGTACAACGGGCACGCGTGGAATAATTTCGTACGAAAAACCTGTTTACGAGCACAACTGCGACACATTTGAAGCGTGGGGTAGACGGGTGCCTTAATATTTCGACTGTTAACGGCCTTATAGTTGATAGAGTGATGGACATCACGCGGGGGTGGATAGGTGTTTGCGAAGTGGCAAGGTGAGAGAGGGGAGCAGTTAATTACCAGTGTAGTTGTTTGTGGAAGTATGTGTGTAAGGTAGGGTGGAGGGGTAGATGCGCACAAGCGCGCCATCTTGTGCCCGAGGCTTGGTGCGGCGCCTTGCCTTTCACTTTCCCCTCACGCCGCTCCGTGCCACGCGGAGCGTCAGTAGGTCGCGGTGTGACGTAACTGGCTGGCGGTCACTCACACCGCCTGGAAGTAGGTCGCCCGCACACAGGGGTGTACAGCGCGCCGTCCGCACGTGCTACCATACCCGCCCTCTCTTCCTTCCCACCATTCAGTGAAATATTTTGGGCGTATGTCAGTGCTGTGATACGTCGTCTCACATAAGCAGCAGTGAATCAAGAACAGTAAAGGAAGTAATAGTAAATAAATATAAAAATACGTTTTTAAGATACCACGTTTTTTTTTTTTTCAAAGGACTAAATATTTCAAATAATTTCCTCCATTAACGTGCCTGTAATATTTAAAATGATTTGGGGGGAGGGGGGGACACGGAGCACATGCAGTAGGTAGCAAAGTTCACCTAACTCACTAACAATTTTATTGCACCACAAATGATGTGAACTGCAGTCATTTATTATCTGTGGCATGCGCCCAAGTTTTTTTTTTTTTTTTTTTTTAATACTTGCAAGCATTTTCATAAGAGAAATTATTCTGTACGCAAGTGCAGTACTTTTAGTTAGTTTTAAATATTGCTTTTAGTTAATAATATTTTCTGCTTTTTAGTATTGTGTGTAAAATTTCACAATCATATATATTTAAAAATGTATTATATAAAAATTCGTATACATTGTTTTACTTTCGAAATAGTTTTTTTTTCTTAATTTTTCTCCTATTCTATTGCATTTTCATCCAGATCTGAGCTATTCTTAGATATTTGAGCTTGAACAAAACTAACGTGGCGAGACAACAAAGGTGTTTTTATAGTTTCAAGTAACTCATCGAGAAGTTTGTTCACACCTGATTGAAAAATTTGAACTGAAGAAACAGACTTTCACTGAAAAACTACTGTGTTTTGTTTCGTCTCATCGTTGTGTCGGTTTGTTATTTTTCTGTTCGTGTCTGATATATACTGTGTTTTTGTTTAGTCTCATCGTTGTGTCTCCTTTAACATAGTTGTTTATTTTTTTCTGATTTTCATTTATCTGTTTTTTTTTAATTTCGTGTTGTGCGTGTATCCCGTTGACTAAAGGATACTTTGCTTATTTATGGTTTTCTGTTATTTGTTAAGTTTTCTTTGACAGTCATTCATTTCGCAATGGTTTAAGTCCAAGCAACTAAATCCAGTCAAGAAAGTTGCTTTGTTATTCATTTCTGAGCTATCTTACAGTTCAAGTCTCAGCTCATTATTACTGAACATACAGACAAAAAGTTAGCTAACGAAAACGTGTTTAAAAAAAGAGCCGAATGGCTATAGTCAACAGATACATAAATAATAAAACTAAAAAAAAAAAAAAATTTAAAACAGAGAGTAATTGTGTCAAACTTTCAGAAAATTCAAATAAGCGAAAAAATAAAAGTTCAAAACAGATAACGTAACGAAAAGAAAATAAAACTTTACACACTCAAGTCGCCACAATTAAGACAGCACAGACAATGTATCGCCCTTACCGCACCAGATGTAGCAGTAACAAGTGCTTCAAACACTCGCCGTACTTATCAAACATATGAGCTTGCTTTGTGGAGTTTTTCTATTGGCTCGTGCAGTTGTAGACTAATTTTTAATTAATTTTCAAGCAACTTCATGGGCAATGTTGTCACGGTTCACGTTTGTAGATAAGTTTATTTTGCTAATCACCTTAAGTATATCTACCGACTTGATAGTGCCGCAAGCGTGACTGTTTTCCGTGTTACAGGCTCAGAAGCAAAGGCGCAGTAAGAGCCACTCTTGACGCACGCGCCAGTGTCCCATCGCCCTTATGAACAACGCGTTAAACTGACCCGCAGTGTTTTGCCGGATCGCTGGAACTGTAAGATTGTAAGCGGCGATCCTACTATTTTATTGCTGGAAAATCTGTACTTAAGTTCACAACAGTTCTCTTACATAGTTTCGTATTTGTTTGAGTAGTAGATTTTGTTATATAACTGCGTGAATATACCGTTTTTAGTCATGATTGGTGGTGAATGGGAACGGGAGAGGGGGCTCGGGAATAGTAATTAAAAAGCGCGTGATTTTTTAAAAAGTAATTTATAATCCTTCTCTGAAATGTGTTTTTATTTTCTTAGGTGGATACGTTGTAAACATGGAACTGCGGTGGCCGAATAGACAATTCGATCCGGGTTCAATTCCCGACAGGTTCGACCTCCTTTTTTCGCATGTGGGAATCGTCCCGGGCGATGCCGTTGGTCGGCGGGTTTTCTCAGGATCTACCGTTTCTCCCGCCCCCCTCATTCAGGCGCTGCTCCATACGCACCTCATGTCACCCCTCGCCAGCGCTAAAGATCTGTATGTTAAGCGCTGACCAATATCTCTCTCAAAGTTGTAAATATTAATAGTAGTTTTCAACATAGATGCTTATTTATAACCTGTTGTAGCGCAGTTCAACAGTGAGGCAGGAATGCTCCTTAAGGGCGAGGTCTACAGCAGTTTTCATCACCATGTTTTTATTTATTTTGTGTACCAGGTTTTTTTTATGTTTTAGGCACAAAATGAAACTAAATTTTGCTCTTATAAAATCTTTTTGTCTCTCATAGTTTTCGTGTAATGGCTCTTTAAATACAGACTGCATTTTCTTAGTTTGGTGTGTGAGTTGGTTTTATTGAAGTTCTTAAAACGGTAAAATGCAAGTTTTGACTTGAACGAGCCATAACGCGAGAACTATGAGTGATAAAAATTTTTATTAGAGAAAAATTTTGTCACATTTTGTCTCTTAAAATCAGGGGAAAAAAATATCTCCTACAAATATAAAGACAAAAACATGACGATGAAAATTGCTGTAGACCATCCCCTTAAGGATGTTCAAGTGACAGTAATTCATAATTTTACATTCGCTTGGCATAGTGTTCGTTTAATAGACGTTACTTGTGACTACATTTTTCATGCGTAAATATTTTTTACCTCTCATTGTTTTTCCATAGCAACATGCCAAATTCAGAAATTACAGGTTACGGGAATATAGGAATAACAACCACCAACTGACTTACTGAAATGAAGTTATTTACACTGAAATGAGATATTATGGGCTATATGCCAAAATATAAAAAACGACAACAATTATATTTGTAGTTTTCAAAAGTTTCCGTGAAGTAAATGTTCATCAATTTAGGATTTATTTTCAGGAATAAAGGAATTCCATTATGCGTTTTTAAATATTTTGACATATGGCCCAAAATATCTTACTTAAGTGTAAATTATTTCATTTGAGTAAGTCATTTGGTTTATGTTATTTCTATGTTCCCGTAAATTACAAATTCTGACTTTGTCATGCCGCTATGGGAACGTATGAGAGCAAATAAATGTTTGAAAGTGGAAAATATACTCACTAGTAAAGTCTATAAAATGAACACTATGACGTAGCAATCATTAGAGTTGAACTTAGCATGTACACAATTACAGTGTACCATTGTATTTAGACCTACGTGTAAAACGACATAGAATTTTTTCGTATGATTTCACTACGTGACTTTAAGGGTGTTAAGTGCGTTTAATATCAACATTTTTTATTTTTACGGAATTGTATTAGTTTTGTAGACGCTACTTGTGAGTAAAGTTTCCCGTACGAAACATATGCAGGTTACGCTGCCATGTATATAGTGGACATACTTATACGAAATAATTCACAATGAAATTACGTACCATGGGTGTCTTACCCTAATATTCGAAAAACACAGTGAACAATTTGAACACCATTGACCGGTAACTGTGTATCTGTACTAGCAGACTTGAACCGGTGAACATGGCGGTAAGATCATGTCATACGCAGGTTTTCATTTTTTCTGTATTTTCGCTTTGAATATTTTATTACATTAAGGGCCGTATCTATAGAACTCTTTCGAATGACAACCAACTGCTCACCAATGCTTTATCTTTGGGAATATCAATTGGTTGTCATTCGAAAGAGGTTTATAATATAGGCCCTAAGTGATTATGGTATTTTGGAAATTACTGAATTGTTCCGAACAGTGCTTGTCATGTGCAATATGACCGGAAAGTTCGATTTTTATTTTGCCTGAAGTATTTTCTTTCAGTTTGTCGGTGGATACAATGAGAGTTTTTTTTTTGTAATTTTTAAAACAAAAACCAGTATTTGAAAGCCGATTACCCCACTAGTTGAAAACATTGTACAGAGCTTCAGCATATAACATTTTATCCACAACTGATCAAGCAGCGTTAGTAAAGCCTACCTACGAATATAATTTTAAAAAATTTACGCTTTTGTTAGCTTATTTCAGACTCAACGTTGCTCGCGTCGTGTCACTAAGTAACGACTCTGAATATCGTCTAAGTATTAGATGATTATGTAGTTTTTTATTTAATGAAAAATTAAATTTGAGTTTCAGAGTTGCATTGCTCCCCTGTAAACTTCCTAATTAGTATTGAAAATTTTAACCTATCCACATTATGGGACACTTACAATGCTCCAGTTGTAATCAGAACAAAATATCAGCATTGTTATACGGCTGGTAACGTCAGTATATCTTTGATAGTTCCTTAATCTCTATATATAAAAATGAAAGCTGACTGACATATCAAACTGCAGCCCAAACCACTGAACCTAGAATCGTGAAATTTTTTGTGGGGGTTCCCCTCAGGTCGTAGGCAAGCACTAAGAAGGAATTTTTCGAAATTCGACCTCTAAGGGGGTGAAAAGGGTTGAAACGTGTTTCCGAAGAAACGTCGATAGAGCTCGAACCCGGCGGCCTATCATCGTGATTTTTATTTTAATAGGACACTCGTAAAAATGCATATTAGCCAATTTAATGAATTTTCGAAGTTCAATATTTAAGGGGGTGAAAAGACCTTAAATGTGTTTCCAATCAACTATCGATATCTATCGAACCCTTCAGGATAGAGAGTTTATATTCACTTCAAAATATTGTTTACGTAAATACCCAAAAAGTTGTTTTAGGTTTTTTTAAAGTTCGACCCCCAGGCTGTAAAAAGGGGCAAAATGTGTTTTTTATTAATCGTCTATATCTTTGAAACACAATTGGCTATCGTCGTGATTTTAACTTTAATTGGTTACTTTTACAAATGTCTATGTCAGGACTCAAAGACGTTTCGAAATTCTTTATTCAAAGGGGTGAAAATACGTGAAATGTGTTTTCGATTATCCTTCCATATCTATCGAATCAATCGAGATATCGAAGTGCTCTTTGCTTTAAATTGGTGCTTTTGTAAATATCCCAAGTACCATTTAAAATATATTTTCCGAATTCGGCCCGAAAATGGTTAAAAAAAGGGGTAATATGAGTTTTCAACTCACATTCGATATATATCGATCCCATAGCTTTTTATATAGAGACGTGATTTTTGTTTAGGATTGATGCTTACTCAAATACCTAAAAAGTAATTTCAGGAATTTTCGAAATTCAGCACCTAAGGACGTGAAAAGGGGTGAAAAGTGGTGAAAAGCGTTTTCTATTAATCGTCGATATATATTGAACCCAGCGGGCTAATGTTGTGTATTTTACGTCAACGAGATACCAATAAAGTATTCTTAAAAGGTGCAAGGGTTTTTTGAAATTTCCTCTCTTAAGAGGTGAAAAGACTTTGAACGTGTTTTAGATAAATCCTCGATATCTATCAAACCCGTCGAGATATACAATTAATTTTTGCTTCAGGATGATGATTACAGAAATTATCGCAAAACGGTTTTCATATTTTTCGAAATTCGATTTCTCAATACTGTGCAGGTGTGATATGTGTGTTTTTTTAGTGAGTGGTCGATTTTGATTCGACTGAACGGGCTAGCGATGTGATTTACACTTCAGTTGTATACTTATACAAATGTCTAAGATGTAAATTTAAAATATTTCGAAATTCGACACCCAAAAGGGCGAAAAAGCACAAAATTTGTTCTCCATAAACCCACGATATCTATCTAACCAGTAGCGATATTGAGGCGTTGTTCGCGTCAGAGTGATGCTTACGTAAATATTTTAAAAAATATGTTTGTATTTTTTTTCTTTATAAGAAACGTGATTATTAAGAATAAAACTTAGTTGGTCAATATTCAAGGCAGACGATCCGAAAAGCAGGAACGAACAGCGAGAAACCACCTACACAGGAGTTTCACTATACAGTAACCTATCGAGACGTGGTGTTGTACAACCTCTATGAGCCCAGGAAAACATATTTTTTTTTTTAGATAAATTTTATTTTCATGAATTATTTCGACGTTACGTGACGCAGTTGTTTGTTACTCAGGTCTAAATTCCGGGAGGTTCTGGGCTCGAATTCCGTTAAAAGCTGCGTGCGAACGTTCAATTCTGACACCCAAACCTACAAGGCAGATCGAATTAGTTCAATTTACATGTATTCTTTAAAAGGGGTAAAATTGCAGTTCGCTTTCCACTTAGGTTCCTCTACAATATCAGCAGACATATCGTCGGAATACTGCCAAAAGTGATTAAGTCATAAATGATATTTCGTTTAAAAACAGTATTAAATTGTAGATATTAAGAAAAATTTGGTATTTTACTATACTGTGACACAACAGTACGAAACGACGAATAGACTTTAAACTTGGGCAATTGTTCGTAAACGACATATACATATTCCTAGCATTTTTATAATTTTATCTCATTTTGACTTTGTCACTTTTGGCAGTAAACGGACGATATATCATCTCACTAATCTCAAGTTTGGGGAACCAAATACGTTTCAGCGAAACCTTTACCCACTGAAACTTTGTAATGTCAATAAAGTTAAAGTGAATATTTTGAAAATATATTATTGAAGGCACCGTCACCAATGGTTGTGCACAGGGTAAACAGATGTTTTTCATTCGATTAACCTCTTACCTTAGGTGTCTGTAATTACCCCACAACGTCAAATAGGCAGGGCTATAAATAAGGCCCAGGCGAAGTCGCTGTTAGTGGCAGGGACAACTTAAGACTGCTTTTCGCGTGGACAGCTATAGCTACTTATCCTGCTGCAGAATTAGTTCAACTAGCCGCTTGGACATTCTAACACTTGATGGCTGAAGTACCAATCTAGTGTACAAAGAGGTTTTTTAATTAAAGTAAATATTATCAGTTACGAATAATACTCGCGAGCAAAGCCGCGGGGGACTGCTAGTACTATATAAACTGGGAACATTACCTTAGATGTATGGGAAACAATTTTATCACAAGCAATTAGTTAACACTGATATACGTCGGTGTGATAAATTTACATATAAATTTTTACAGTATATATATATATATATATATGTATATATGTATATATATATACACATACATATATATATATATATATATATATATATATACACACACACACACACACACACACACACTTACACACACACACACACACACACTCTCTCTCTCTTTACGTTCAAATTGATTAAACATTTTTGACTTTTTATAAGCTATCAGCCTGCGGAATTAACGTATTCATGCTTATGTATACGCATATTTTATTATATCAGTATTTTAACCAAAAATATGCAGTTACAGCATACGCACGGTGTAATATGTTAAATAGACTACAACTTATGCACATTGCGCCGTTTAGGAGAGCGGTAGTTCTAGCGAGTTCAAGGTTAGGTTTAGAGAGCGTAGTATTTTATTCAGTAAGTGATTGCTTTTCTATGGGAATGAAGGCCAGCCACGTGTTTAGTTGTCGAGTTATTGTGACAAGGAGGATAAGTTCAATCTAAACTTTAAATTTATAAGTGGAAACACGGCTATTATTTCTTCCCTCCGCTGGTCACACTGTTTTCGAACATCAACAGTCTGTCAGTATCGTACTCTTTCTCGTGTTTTCGTTTTTTAATGATCTCTCTCAGAGCCATAAAACTTTCACTGGGTTTGTTTACAACCTTGTTACACCTTACAGACGCCACACCAGTCCACGTGGTGCGTGAATTGCACTGTCGATTGTTTGCAAGACTTACATACCCGTAAGTCACAGCTGAACGTATTCGCTAGGTGTTTTCAAAAGAAAATATTGGTCTAGTCTGTCTGGAACACACGTTTCACGGTAACGATGAATAAATATTATTATTCAACACGGGAAAAAATGTTATAAAATGTAAATCCTATGAAGATTGTCCACATTTTCTAGAGATTGAGACGAGATATTACCAAATAGGCCTACTCTTGGAAACCAATACCGGACAGGTCTATGGAACAAAGAGAAGTGTGCGGAAACAGAACGTGCATTGAAACCCCGCCAACAGTCAAGTTTTCCCGCAATAAATCATCCTCCCTAATGATGTATTATTCTTGAAACGTGCACCAGTTTCGACCTTATTGCATTCCTTTTTTATTGCTTCCAGCGCAGGTGCGACCTTTTACCTTTCATATATAGTTAATATGTAAAATATTACATTTTCAAGTGGTATATTAATTTTTTTTGTTTAGAAAATGCCTTAAATAGCACCATTATGCACCTAATTTTTCCCGCTGCCTGCCCCCCTCTTAAACACAAGGTGTGGGCATAGCTACTTTATAGGAAAAGCCTCCCCCACCAATAAAACCTTACAACTGGATCCACCACTGTTCCAGCGTTGACTCTAGATCCTCTTTTATGGGAGCCGCCTTCCAAGCGCATCCGTTGTGTTGATGTGTACAGGGGAACGCTTCTTTTTTTTTTTTTTTTTTCAAAGAAACTATTCCACATGTGCTCATCGTAGCAATGTACGAAAATAAAAAACTTCGGATACGGGCGGAATATCATTGAGAATACATCATGTTAATTAAATCACTGTTTAGAAACCATGAGACGTAGATAAAAACGGCCTTCTTCAGACTGCCTTACTTCAAAATTTACTAACCGAATGTATGGGAAACTCAGATAGGAATTTGCATTGAACTTCCATCCATAAAAGTATATGGCCACCGCTTAGAGTCTCATAGTAAAGATGGATCGGCGGAAATCTTGCACGCTAGTTCACCGCTTGGCTCGTTGAGGCGATGTGGTATTTGATGTACGTTTCAAAGTCGCCCTTATAGCTTCGTCACTTCTAAGCTCGAGCTAGCGGAAGAGTTAAACTGCATAGGCTCAGTAATGTGTGGGATAAACAAATCCAATTTCTCCGCGTCTTCTGTACGGATACTCATTCTTTTTTTTTACTCGGCAGCGTTTCTTGATTGTGTTGAGCGAATCACGCCTCCCATAGTTGAACTTGCAGCGTATTTAATTGCTGGGCGAAATGTTTGCTGAATATATGTATGTATGTGGAGATAATTTCTCAGATGCTTTCTAGGGACTCGTTCTGATAACCTCATTATGCATTTAGTTGCAGTCGTTGAGAAGCACGTAGGGAGGACTCTTAGTTTACTTACATTAATTTGAAAAAAATACCTGATTAATGGTTACCTGCCCATCTGCAGAAGTTAGAGCAAAAAATTTTGAATTCTTTTGCCGTATTTCATCAAACTTAATACCAAACGATCATTCTATCTAATAAGAACGTTTGGCGTATGTAATTTTCAAGACTGTAGATTGTTTCTTTCCGATGAGAAAGGGTGGGAGTGGTAAGGTACTATGCTACCAGATTTGAACCAAACTTGGCATGATTAAAGTAGATAATATAACTTTAAATCCCCAACTTTATATTCGCCTTCGTCCACCATTTTAGTAAATAGCTTTATCTGAAATAAAACAACCAGACTGTTTTTGTTTTGGTACTGTTAGTATGGTATCAACCAAATTTATATTTTAGGCTGAAGTTTTTCTGTTGTTTCCAAATCAACAGCTTTTTTTTGTAGTTGTGTGTTCGTTTGTATCGATTTATTTTCTTGTTTTGTTGTGTGTTACTCACTGAATGAATTTCTTGCGAAACTGCGCATGTTTTCCTTTGTTTGCCAGTTGACAATAAAATTATTTTAGCTGTTTACTGGTGCGTTTGTCCGTATGTAATCTCTGTTTGTGTGATACACAGTGGCAAAAATGAATGCCTAAATACATCTTTGATTAGTAACTCGCCGCTATTAAAAGAGTAGGTAAAAATATCGATTTATAAATCGTCCGAATGTTCATGACTGTCACCGTGTGAACGAGGCTGACGTTGCCCAGAACTCTAGCTCCAGATATGTCATAATGATATTTTCGTTAGCGAGCTGTAAGCATTGGTTGTTGAGTGTGTAAAGTTACGCCTCCTGACAAACACGCTGCACGTGTTGGTTGACTGTAGGACTGAGATAATACCAAGTATACCAACTGTGGCATACCATGTGGTGTGCCGCATCGTCGCCCAGTAAACTGTACTTTTTCATCTTATAGGCTAGTCATGGTAAAGTGAGCACTTTTGTATACTGGTTATTTTTTGCTATGCCCATTTAACAAGTATGTTATTACCGCCACTTCTTGATGTTAACATAGAAGAGTAAGTAATATACACCGAACTGAGGATTAAAAAGGCTGAGACCTCATAAAATACATACACACATACTTACATGTTTATATGCATGTGTTGTAATGTCCCTTTTATATATATATTTTTTTCAGTTAATATTTGGGAACCTCGTTTTGACCCTCTACTCCGTTTGCCACCCGCCCCCACCCAATTTTTTTTGGCAGAAACCTTTGTGGAAGTACGAAAACAAATCATCAAAGTTTCTCAACGCAGTCGGACGAATGATATAGGAACGCATTCGTTACAAACACACACACAAACGTAAATAAAATGTTCGATAAGATGCTCTTCAAAGTGCTTACGTTACCTTGACCAGTAGCCTATACCCAACGTGCCCTCTGTCCTCCCCACCCCACTTCATGCAAGTCGCTATAGGTAGGTAATCGGCATTTCGCCTTGTTTCCTAGGACCTTGGGAATGTTTCTGGCCGTGCAGATGTTCTTGTGGTAATGTCAATGCCGGCCGCGCAGTGTCTTCATCTTCCTGGTATCTCACCGCCAATGTCGTGATTAGATCGTGTTAGGCGAGGTCTCTTCCTGCCTCGCCCTCTACGTTCTACTCGCTCTCTTAGTTCCTCTCCCTCTCCCTGCCCCTCAACGTTTGGGCTCTCTGCTGTATTCAGCCCCAGCTCCCAGCTTGACTTTGCAGCTTGGCCATCTTGAGGCAATTAAAGAAGACGTAGTGTCGCTATTTTGGATTTATGTATTTTTCATAATAATTCTCGTTTCATGAACATTTTTATTTTGCTATGAGTATCTTAAAAATAAAACAACACATGCAACAATAAAAGTATTTTATATCAGCTCTCTCAGCTTGATAAGAATTTGAGGCTTGCCTAAAATGATGTTACAGAGAAGTTGCTTCCTCAGTATCACGGGAAATTTCTTTATTCCTGTTATTTTCAAGTTTGACCTGTAATTCATTTGAACGAAACTGTGTGACAAAGGAGCCTGATGGCTGGCTTCTCTCCACGACGTGACACCTAAAAAATTGACCGACCAAATCAAATACCCTCTAGTGTATTGCAAACTTATTGATTTGCAATCGTAAACCTTACTACCGCACGAGCACAGCCTTCGTAATATCTAAGTAAATTCCCTTGTTTCATTCGTTCCCTCGCTGTGTGGTAAGATAGCCATAAGAGCACAGCATTTACTGAAACTCTCTTGCTTCATTTCATCAATATCTGCTTCATGTTATGTTGGTACACACGTAATCTGTCTTGTTTTCTGGTATAACTATACTACTATTATCCCAGAAAATGATCATTTTATATTATTCATGCATATGAGGAATGCAGAATTTTACACCATAAGCGTTTGTACCTTTTAAAATTAAAAATAATTCGCACTCAAGCAACGAGACAAGTTTCATTTTCTTCCCTAATCAGTGAGGATCTCAGTCGTTCATGTGCTTGCTTTCCGCGTGGAAATGTCGCACGTGCATGTTACCGCCTCTCACCAATATGTGCCGGTGCAGCCGAAGTTATTTCCAAACTGTGGACCAAACGGGGCATTTAAAATGTGTGTAATATTATTGTATGTATTTCAAACGGCCGCTATTTCTTTTCTGTTTTCCCAAACTAGTTATTCGTACACAGATGCTCAGTTATTTACTAAATTATTCTGGGTTATTTTATAGCTTAATTTGTTTCTTTCGATCTCTGTGTCACTCTTCTTATTTTACACATAACTCTGTGCTACTGTAGTAAAAAAATTATACTACTACTGTTACTATCTTGGCTCCGCAAACGTCAGTCGGTTTTAGTCCTCGTCAAGTAGTCGCCTCCGCAGCCTTCTATCCATAGTATCGTCTTATGTTACTCCAAGTTATCTGACGATCCATGGCCATCTGGTTTGTCCACTTCAGTCTTCCTCAAGGTCTTCATCCCTCAGGTATAATCTTTTGACTTCTTTCAATCTTGATGCATCCTGTTCCGTATTGTTGCAATCTACCATGTGTATCTATAATTAAGAACTAAACACAGGTGGGTGCGTGAATCCCTGCTCCTGCAAGTAGTGCGTGCCACCATCAACAAGCAGTGGATTTCAAGATGGCGACACGGTAAGTTCGTGAGTTATATGGCACCAATAATTTTGTCTTTTTTTTTTTTTTCTCGACGCATCATTCTGAACACCACCTCTCTACTGTAGACGTGGCCGGTCCATCTCGGTCCTCTTTGTCTTGGCTTCCCCAACAACACCCGGGTTATTATACATCTCTCTTAAGTCCCTGTATTTTCTTTGCTATTCTCCTCCTTCACAAATTTATCCTAAAATTTGTTGTAGGATTTTATTTTCATATGAACGAGCGAGGTAGCGCAACGGTAACACGTTGAACTCGCATTCGGGAGGACCCAGGTTCAATCCCCTGCTCCGGTCATTCTGATTTCGGTTTTCCGTGGTTTCCCGAAACAGCTCCAGGCGAATGCTAGGATGGTTCCCCAACAAAGGCCATGGCCGACTCCTCTCCCAGCTCTTGTCATTGTACCAAGTTGTGTGTCGCCGCCTATAATGATCTCACTGTCGACGACACGTAAAGCCCACTTCCCTACCTTACCTTTATTTCCTAATACTTTTATTTATCTCTCTGTATACGTATCCATCCCCATGTTTTGGCTCCATACAACAGTACTGGTCTTATTACAGTTTTATGTATACTTATTTTAGTTCTTCTTGATACAAATTTTGATGACAAATAATTTCTTTATTGAATATAATGCTCTGGCTGCAGCCTTGGTTCTCGCTTCTGTTCCTTGTTTCTTGTCGTTTCTGATATTTATTACAACGAGCAGATGTTTAAACGTATCTACAGTACTTCTAAAAAAAATACTATTATAACAGAATGTAAGTAGTTATTAATTAAAGTTTATCGCTACGTTATAAGTGTAAAAATAAGGTGATCGTGCCTTAACTACTCGTCAGTAAAAACAAACGAACTATTATTGTCAGTATTATCATATTGGTAACGGCTGGGGCAGTCTGGCGGGCCATCGTGGAAGTGTTGATTGGAAGTTGTTCAATCCAGTAGTCATGAATACTGACTACTTCATGTGCTCTGGATTTTGTGGTATGGTGAGTCCTGCCACACCATATTCTGGGACACAGCACCTGCGTGTAATAAGTGCTGGATTATTTACCCTATTACAGTTGTGCAGGGAGGGGTAAGTGCTTTGATCCCGAAATCACGTCCCTTCACCCTCCAACCTTCCCCATGCTAGGCTGCTTGCAGTCGAACCTATGTTGTGCCGAGTGTAAGGTCGCCTTAACTTTCCCGCTCCTCGGAAATACTCGGGAGCATTCGTTTATCCTCGGAGGTCGGGTTTAAAGGCCGCGTTTCTGAGGCTGCGTCTTAAATAGCCCAGAGAGTACTCTCTCGCACCCTCTTGACGTCACAGAGTGTACTCTCTGCTGTTCCTAATTCGAGGCAGAGTGGGCGAAAGGGAGAGTGAGCCACAGTGAGCCAGAGTGAGTGACGATGCTCCCTCGCTGCACCCTCTCGCCCACTCTGCAGGAAGACATTTTTGTTTTCCTCCATATTCAAACCATAACCTAAAACTGGAACTGGAAAAAAATTGCTGTGAGTTTTCTGCACTCATTTGTTTTCCCAGCTTTCCGTTTTGACACGTTAGGTTGCAGTGCTTTAAGAGTGCATCCGTGGGTGGCTGTCTCAATTTGTTTGAAGAGTGAACCAGAGTGGGCGAGAGCGTGGAGTGAGAGTGTACACACTCTTTGAGACTCGGCCATATATTCAGTTTTATTATAGTTTCCTAGTCTAGCGAAACCGTCCTCCGATTCAGCGCATAGTTAATTTTTGACATTTGAAACTAACGTAAACTAACTAAAACTAACTTGAAGTAACTTAAAGTAAATGTCGCAGAGGACGGGGATAGGATGGGACAGGTCTGGCTCAATCGTAGATTATGAACGAATGCTCCCGAGCATTTCCGAGGAGCGAGAGAGTTAAGACGACCCAGGCGCTCGTTGTGTTGTGCAAGAAGTCCAGGCTGACTTCAGAGTCTTGTAGAAGGTCTCGTGCTGGTGTTTGAGAGTCAAGGCTGGCTGTCCTTGTTTTCTAGGGCTCGCAAACAACTTGTGCAACCCGCCAACATCTGCCTCGGGTCTGCAGCTGATAAAACTGTTGACCCAGATGATAGCAACTATAGCTCCCTGCCAACACCTACACTTATTATTACTGCTCGTCCTCGCCTACTTGCGGAGCACGATCGATATGTTGCCTCGAAATTACCTTGTTGGAGAACAGAGGGTGAAAAGAAAATTCTAGAGCCATGATTTTGTGGCAAAAAAATTTTTGCACCACTGGTTGCAATGCCTTATATACAATTCTACCGCTTTGCTTTATGATTAGTGACTGGATGTTTTAAAAAGGACAGAAATATTGTGTCACAATAACCGTATTCTGATTGTTCCAGTTAAATGAGAAACGTGTCTGAACATAAACGCGCTGCCAATAAAAAGTAAGCAAAGCTACTCATGTGTACGTAACTTACTGAAACAAAATAGTTCAAAAAATTTCGTGACAAATGCGTGGCTCTACTGATAACGTATGTCGTATAACGAAGCTCGATTATGCCAAAAAAAGGTGTTATTGTGTGATCAATAATAAAGAGGGTAAACATACCCTACTTCACCATAAACGTATTTCAGTAACAGAAATACGTCGAAAATTTAGTTGTGATCTTATATTCCATACATTTGTCACCTTAAGAGGGACTGGCACATAGTTAAACGCTAAAAGCCATTAATCTATAACTGTATGTTTTTTTAAGCCAATTTGCGAAAATTAAACAATAGCAGTCCTAGAAAATAGTTTTAGCCAACGTTTTAATCAAAATTGTTTCCAGTGTAACGAACTTCTGAGGCAAAATCTCTGACGCCGGAACCTCGTGCTTTAAACTGCGGCGCAAGAGATCACGCGTAACGAATTAGTAATTCTGGATAAATATTTATATTGGCTTCGTAAAAAGCGTATAAATCAATTGATGTTTTCAGCGTTTGTTTATCTACCACGCACTCTTAATGCCGAAACTACACATGCTTGCTCTGTGGTAGCATTGTGGTCTCGGTGTGAAGAGCCTTCACAGTTTTGTGAAGCTTGCAAAGCGGTTTATTATGATATTATGATATATCACGCTGTATGTTCAGTTTATCCTGCGTTAGCGAAACATGCAAAATAATTCTTTTACAGAGTAAACCGTACTTTTACTATAGTGTGTTTTAAACGTGTTGTTTAATCCAATACGGCGGTAGAAAGAGATTGCTACAATTACCTACGACCCCCTTAATGTTGGTACACAGCCCACTAGAGTAGAGCTCTCAATTACTTCTAGATATAAGAAGGAATGTTGTGCCATAGATATGGAGGAATTCGTTTCGAACGAAATTCGTGCCGCGTTCTTGTGCACTAAATGTACAAGATTTTGCGCGAAACTTATGCGTTGCATGAAGCATGATTATCGAAATATGCAAGTACTGCTAAACTTCCTGTGCTTAATCCTTATTCCTAGTAAATAAGCGAACAGAACACTGTATATCATTGTTAATCTTCGTGGCTCGACCGAGTTCATTTGGCAAGTCCTAACAGTCCGCGTGCCAAAAGTAAACAGTCTGAGGCACAATGCTCGGGTCTGCCAGACGAGTGCTTAGACTCTTGACAGTTAACAAGACGCTCTGGTGAGTTACCAGAAAATATGTCGAAACACAGCCCTATGAAACCTAGGATTGATATGTTCACACTGCGATTGTCTGATCTAGACGCTCTTATACGATGAAAACAGAAGTCCTTCGTGACCTTTACTCTATTCCTGCAATTGGTTAGTATTATAAATTGAACAGTTTTTGTGGACATAAGTTTTTACGAGCGAATGTTGAGAATATAACAGTGACAAGACAATTTAATTCCGGAACAGAAAATTGTCGCTGTATCGAAAAAGACGACACAAAAAAATCAAGAGAAACAAGAAAATAAATAACAAATTAAGGTCTATGACAAATTACGAAATAAATGAACGAGGACAACGCTGACAACACAAATGACAAGAGACACGAATGTTATGAACACACAACTTTTGAAAAGTAGCCGGCTTGCTACAACACATGCTATGTTTCGGGAACTGCGACTTGTTCCACTCTCCAGGCGTACGTACCGAATAAGGAACTCCAGCTCGCACTGGCGTATGTCGTCCACAAAAACGGTTGTTTATAAAGTCCTCTGATATCCGTAGATTTACTCTTCATGGTATAGTTCCTCCGACACCTAAAATCGGAATAAGTGAATATTCGCTGACTCCGTGTTAAGAGTGCAAACATTTCGAAAGTTAATAAGTAGCCTAAATTGAATCGGGAATTGAGACCAAGTACACTTTTTGAGTAAATTCAGATTATGCGAGATTCCGACCCTCCAAAGCTGCCGGAAAAAAAAAACCAAGACCTATACAAGAAATACGTTAAACTGGCTAGTAAATATATGTGAAACCTGCAAAAGGTACATTTTGCTAAAGATACATAGTCCTAGATATTTGTGTATTTCGTTAATGACAAATGATATGGACATTACAATTACATTGTGATTATCTGTTTTAAAAAAGTACTGTTACTTTTCAAATAATAAATGTTTCTATAATATTAAAAATAGTTTATGTAACTTATATGACGTGTGTCAGTAGACAAACTATGAAAACAAACATATATATGTACTTCCGTGTTTTTTTTTTTTTTTTTTTTTTACAATTGCAACGCAGTCAACGCTCCAATGTTAGGTAGTGGTTAGGTACATGCAGAGAAGGCTCAAAATCGAGCTACTTCATCGTTATTCTATGGTATAAACGGCCGTAAGTTACGCTTTTTTATAGATATTGGTTCCACTTTTTTTTTCATTTGTTGTGTTGGCTTTATTGGTTATTTTGCAACTGTAAAATGTTTGTGGTATTTTGCTGTTCATGATGAAGTGGTCACATTCTATTACTGTACAATGTACTACACTGGCCTGCCACAGGCAAATAGACATGTCCATGATGTGCAAATAGTGCATAATTTGGTTTACGACTTACGTTATTGTTGTTGAAGAATCTGTTTCCATGTTCAGTAGTTTTTTTTCACTAGCATATACCAACGTTCCAATAATCTAGGCCAAGGACATTATGCTTTAAATAACATTGCTTTATGGATATAAGGTACCAGGAAGTGTTGTGTTTGCAAAGTATGATTCTATGTTTTATATAATTTTTCACTGGAATATACCAACACTGCACTTATAACTACTCAGTACGTTGTATTTTATATGCCATTGTTAGAATGGAAGTTACTTCATTTGTAAAAGGTGCCAAGTCAACTAACTTTATTAATTTTTAAAAAATAAAATACAAAAGCGTATCTAAGTGAATTATGTTTCATATTATTCCACACACACACACACACACACACACACACCAACACACCTACACACCTACACACCTACACACCAACACACCTACACACCTACACACCAACACACCAACACACCAACACCCCTACACCCCTACACACCTACACACCTACACACCTACACACCTACACACCTACACACGCATACACACTCACACTTTCAAGTAATCCATTATTGATAACCTTTTTCATTTCCAGATAAACTATATTTAGTTTTTTTTTTGTGGTTTCCCAACATGGTCCCTTTTGCAAATCCCTGATTCAAATATTCTTTGGTTACTACTGTTTTTCTCTTTTTTTTTCAAATAGCACCAACGGGAATCAGTGCACTACCTATCCCTGTTAATCAATTAACATTCCATGGTAATAAATTAACTCCACTTGTTAATCAGTGTACTACACACTGGTTAATCAGTGTACTACATCCTGGTTAATCAGTGTACTACTCCCTGGTTAATCAGTGTACTACTCCCTGGTTAATCAGTGTACTACTCCCTGGTTAATCAGTGCACTACTCCCTGGTTAATCAGTGCACTACTCCCTGGTTAATCAGTGCACTACTCCCTGGTTAATCAGTGCACTATTCCCTGGTTAATCAGTGCACTATTCCCTGGTTAATCAGTGCACTATACTGACAGAGGTATATTTATTCACGGCTAGCTTCAGGATCTCAGGTTGTATTCTACCTCTAGCAGAAACATTATATCAATACATAAAGGCAAACTAAAGAATAAAAACGTGTAGTCCATGTTTACTACAACACTTTCTTTCTCAATAATAAAACACACATTTTTTTAATCCATAGACAAATTAACCTTAGATGTTGAAGTTCTTCACATAGTATCATAGTATTTAAAACCTGTAACGTGTCTAGATATTTCGATATATTACAACACCCTGGTTAATCAGTTTACTACACCCTGGTTAATCAGTGTACTACACCCTGGTTAATCAGTGCACTACACCCTGGTTAATCAGTGCACTACACCCTGGTTAATGAGTGCACTACACCCTGGTTAATCAGTGCACTACGCCCTGGTTAATCAGTGCACTACGCCCTGGTTAATCAGTGCACTACGCCCTGGTTAATCAGTGCACTACGCCCTGGTTAATCAGTGCACTACGCCCTGGTTAATCAGTGCACTACACCCTTGTTAATCAGTGCACCACACCCTGGTTAATCAGTGCACCACACCCTGGTTAATCAGTGCACCACACCCTGGTTAATCAGTGCACCACACCCTGGTTAATCAGTGCACCACACCCTGGTTAATCAGTGCACCATACCCTGGTTAATTAGTGCACTGCACCCTGGTTAATTAGTGCACTGCACCTTGGTTAATTAGTGCACTGCACCCTGGTTAATCAGTGCACTGCACCCTGGTTAATCAGTGCACTGCACCCTGGTTAATCAGTGCACTGCACCCTGGTTAATCAGTGCACTGCAACCTGGTTAATCAGTGCACTACACCCTGGTTAATCAGTGCACTACACCCTGGTTAATCAGTGCACAACACCCTGGTTAATCAGTGCACCACACCCTGGTTAATCAGTGCACCACACCCTGGTTAATCAGTGCACTACACCCTGGTTAATCAAACCAAGGGAGTTGGTGCAACTGTAACATGTTGGACTCACATTCGGACTGACCCGGCTTCAATGCCCTTCTCCGACCATCCTAATTTCGGTTTTCCATGGTTTCCCGATATCGGCGAATGCTGGGATGGCTTCTTAACAAAGGCCATAACTCTCATAGTTCTATCATTGTACCAAGTTGTGTCTCACTGTCTCGAATGCCCTCGCTGTCGACGAGACGTAAAGCCAACTTAACCTTACCTTGTGGTAATTAGTGAACCAACCCTGGTAATTAGTGAACAATCCCTGGTTAGTAATAAGTGAACAACCCCTGGTTAGTAATACATGAACAACCCCTGGTTAGTAATAAGTGAACAACCCCTGGTTAGTAATACATGAACAACCCCTGGTTAGTAATAAGTGAACAACCCCTGGTTAGTAATAAGTGAACAACTCCTGGTTGGTAATTAATGAACAACTCCTGGTTGGTGATTAATGAACAACCCCTGGTTGGTGATTAATGAACAACCCCTGGCTGGTGATTAATGAACAACCCCTGGCTGGTGATTAATGAACAACCCCTGGTTGGTAATTGGTGAACAACCCCTGGTTGGTAATTAGTGAACAACCCTTGGTGGTAAGTCACCAACCTTTGGTAATCAACCGACAACCCCCGACATCAATGAATATTAACTGATTCCTATTCAGCGTGCGTTTCACAGCATAGATGCCCAACTGCTTGCAGTTATTTTGTTTACTTGAGGAGCAGAAGCAAGACCTCGGTTACTGTGCATGGTCAACAGTTTCGCAAGACAGTTAGACTTACTGATGTGAAACACGGGACGTATAGCAACGCGATAATTTTCTACACTGTCACTTGTGTGCATGATAACTGTCCTGAGTCCATCTGTAAAAGTGATTTTACCCCAAGAACGACATATTCTAGTAATAATGCTGTAGACAATATTGGAATTTGTCACTGGAGCCAAAACTAAAAATAATGTTTCAATCCTTTTAAATTAACCATTTAAATAAGGTTTATTGATAAAATTGACGATAAATATATGGTTTGGAGTTAGTTTGAGACCTACAGTTCGAATACAGACTTTTATTTCGTAAAAATGTAATGTCGATTATGGGTAAAGGTAATAGAAAATCACGTATTGATACCAGCGTATTTTCCAATCAACCGTCACCTTGTATTGCATTGCGACAGTAACGTGGCACGGTCCAGCTGTTTACAGACGAATAACAGACGTTCACAGTGGCGCACCAAGAGTTCTCATTGCTCCGGACAAATACGGTCCACCAATAACAAAATAAGAACACCAGACATAAACATGTTATTGTAACCTAACAAACAATCAACATTTCTCGCGATAAACCAGCATCCCTAATTATGGGTAATTTTTGACATTGTAATTCTTGTACACTTACAAGATCTAGCACAGAACTGAACCTGCAGCGGCACACAGTACTTAACTTTATACACAAAATTATAAAATAATAATAAACATGCGTGCCCTCGAAAAAACAATCACAGGCAGCAATAGGCAGAACCACCCAATCACTGCCGAGAGTAGCCGAATACAGCCGACGGACGGGAACAAACCAAACTTCCCAGCATCTTTGTTCATAACAGAAAATAAAAAAGCTCCAAGGCACGACTTTTAATTTTACGACACATTTAAACACGAAACATATCTGTACATTAGTGTTTACGACAAACTAAATTAAATAGTACTTTATACATTACATGGCACTGTGTTGAAAAAAATTCCCTCGGAATATTTGTACTGTTACACACGTTATCTTGGCAACTTGTTTTCAATGAAATGTTTTGCTAAAATACAAGAGTGGCTGCAATTGGTGTGGTGGCTAGAACATTCACCTCCCACCAAAGAGATCCGGGTTCGATTCCCGGCCTAGTCAGTCCTCGGATTTTCGCATGTGGGAATCGTGTCGGATCGTGCCGCAGGTCGGCGGGTTTTCTCAGCGATCTCCCTTTTCCTACACTCCCTCATTCCGGGGCTACTACATACTCGTCACGCCTCACCAGCGCTGAAGACCTATATGTTGAGTGCTGACCAAAATATCTTTAATTCACTAAAATACAATAAATGTTTGTTTAGGTAAGCACGCGTTGCTATGTCCTATCAAGAAACAGTCTCTGAAATCGTACGTATTTTATTTAACCTTCTGTCTGCTGACGCCATATTTATCAGATGCGAGTGTGATTGTAGCGGTGTCTTGCTGCATATCTGCGGTCACAATCAGGCTTATATACCCCGCCAAGGTAAACACGCGTCACCGTTACAATAGACATGTATCTAGAGCAGGCCCCGCGTTATATAACTTCCGGAACGGCACACGACTGCTCAGGGTAACTGTACACGCGTGTCTTTACACATGTATGTAAAGCAGTAACTTTGTTATTCTATCTACAGAGCGTTGGCCTTGTGGAGGTTTAGCAAACCGAGTCTGCTTGTGTTTGGACAGGATTAATCTAGCAGAGATGCGACTCCACGCTAGTCAGGTACGTGGAGGATAGTATTATGTCCAGCAAAGTGACCCAGCGTTTAAAACAAAACAAACATATTAACCCAACCAGGAACAACGTGCTTGTTTCTGTCATGTGATCTTTGGAAACACTGAAAAGTCGCGAAAATATTTCGAGCCAACATATTTGCGAATAAACTGTAGTTTCTATAACTTATCATACTATTATTGGCGATGCAAATAAGGACACGTATAGTCTGTCTCTTATAAGAATTCCATTTTTTTACTGTTCTGAACATTATCATATGTACAAAGTTTTACAGGAAAATACTTTTAATTTTGGTAAACTTCACAGTTTGAGAGATAGCTGAGTGCATTTGTGCAAAAATCATATGTTGCAGAAGAAAACACTGCTTGTTCCAAGGTAACAGCTGTAAAAAATAAGTGCTAGCACAACTGTCAAAAAGTGGAATTGAGAAGGACTATATGAACAGACCAATTACATAATTTCTTCGTTAAAGCTGTGCAGTTATAAACGGTAATAGCTACACGTACAAGAGAAAATCAGTAACAATCTAATAAGCTGAACATGTGTTGAAATCAAGTTTGCAGTCGAGTTTTCCCGTGATAAACTATCATTAGAGATAGGTAGGGACTGGAAAATTTCGCGAATTCAGTGACCTGTAGACTAGAATCCATTATAATATGCATACTCAAGCCCCGACTATTAGTCAACTAGCTGCTACTCAGTGGAACAGCATACATTGAACGAATAGACGGGGCTTGAGAATGTATTGTACAATGGATTCTAGCCTACACAGGTCATTGAATTCGCGAAATTTTCTAGTGCCTAGAGATAGGTAGGGGCCGGGAAATTTCGCTGCTTCAATGACCTTGATGTTAGAATGCACGGTTCTGTGCATACTCAAGAACCGACCATTTGTCCACTAGCTGCTACTCACTGGAACAACAGACAGTGAACTTATAGACGGGGTTTGAATATGCATATGACAATGGATTCTAGCACGAGGGTCATTGAATCCGTGAAATTTTCCGGCCCCAAGGAGATAAGAAATTTCGCGGAAAGATTTTTGCAGCACTTTGTTTTAGTGCCTTACGTGCGCACCTACAGGTCTACCATGTGGTCAGTGACCGGATGCCTTCAGACCCAGCGTAGCGGAGGTTAAATCCGCAAATCACAGACGTGATGTGTGGCAGTTATCCGTAGACTGATTAGCGGAGTCTAATGAATAACAACTCTGCACAAAAACACTCTGTCAATAACCTTGAAATTTAAACTGCAGGTGTGCCCGTAAGACACTTGAACAAAGTGGGGCATAAATTTTTTCACCGAAAATTCCTGTCCCTAACCATCATACGTCTACTCGCTAGGCTGTGTATCACTACGCCCAGCCCAAGCTTCAAGTTCATTTTGCACGCAAACGATGATTTCTATACGATTGCTGCAAGAGAACCATTTTTGTTACATAGGTTACATTACTCAATAATTCGCCTTCTAATGCTAGAAGATCCTGACGTTACAAGTGTTGAACTTAATGCAGGGGAGACCACTCCTCTTGTTTTCATGAAGGAGGAGAGTGTCAACCAGCGTTCCTTTTAGTTTTGTGAATTGCATTAATATGAAGTAAGATTCGGAGTATCATTCGTTTACGTTAGTTATCTTCCAATTTTCAAATTTGATTTTCAAAGTCGTATTGCACTCTTAATGTTACGGTTACTTAACATAGTACCTTGCATTTTTTCTTCTTTATTGTATACAAGGAATCACCAGCCAAAATTATTATATGTTTTCTGTAAACATTCTGTAGGCCTATATCCGTCTGCAACCTAACCTCCTACATTTTATCTCAGAGAGTCTAATATATGTCCACTTCTCATATTAGAAAATTAATAATTTTAACCACCAGTAGTGTTAAAATATCATGTTAACTGTTTGAAAGAACTATGGAACTCCAATTTGACGCTATTGTTTGAATATTTTTCCTTAAGAATGAAATGGACTAAGTATGCTCGTGTAAAATAATGATAGAAATCCAGACTGACCTCTGTGATGACAGTTTTAATGTAAACAACATGTATATTTTACTGAAATAACAGTGTCTCCACATTTTATGCGCAGACAATTTCTCAAGCAAATAGATACGGTAATTTTACTTCCTTTAGTATTACCTTTAATTACCTATGAGTTTGTAGTTAGAATTAAGTGGGTTTTGGACATACGCCATGCCCATAACTCATATTTTGCTGATCACACCTGTGTTAAATGACAAAATACGAAAACGAACAGTAAAAAACAAATATAAAAATACACAAAAATAGAATAAAGTGATCCCAGAGGAATTCTGTCAGTTTTTGTTTCCCGATATGAAAAAAGATGAAAATAGACAAACAGTGAACAGTGGACAACAAACACAAGACAATAGACAACACAACACAAGTTAAAACCAACTAAAAAATGCAACGTTTCGGGGATTGCGCTCTATCCCCGTCTTCAGGCCGAGACACAGCTGGTCGGAACACCAAGATTCGTTTTGACGAGATTGTGTTTTTAAATTCACCGATGGGTGTTTCGAAGCACATCACTCAGATGTAACCGGTAGGTCGATTCAGTATAAGGTGGAGTCGCGGAGGCCGAATGGTCAGAGCTTTCGCCTCCCACCAAGGGTTCGATTCCCGGCGGATTCGGTCTCCGAATTTTCGCATGTGGGAATCGTGTCGGACGATGGCGCTGGTCGGCGGGTTTTCTTGGGGATCTTCCGTTTCCCCCAGCCTTTCATTCCGGCTATGCTCCATGCACACCTCGTATCACCCCTCACCAGCGTTGAAGACCTCGATGTTGAGAGCTGACTAAAATCTTTCACTCTCATTCAGCTTCAGGTTAACTGGTGGATACATCTATTCAACCGGACTAAGGTTAATCCTAGGTTTGGAAACTCATTGTCATTACTGTAGTTCCACAAGCTTAGTCCATTATACGGTAGCAGCTTGTATCCCTTCGCCTATTCTGTTTTCAAGTATTTCAGATCACTAAGAGACATTATTTTCAAGTGCGCAACGGTTAACACGTTGGACTCTCATTCGAGACGACCCAAGTTTGGTTCCCGGCTCTGACTATCCTGGGTTCTGTTTTCCATGGTTTCCCGATATCACTCTAGGTGAATTCTGGGTAGATTCCTTAACGTAGGCCATGGCCTATTCTTGTCCTAGTTCTTGCCAATGTACACTGAAAAAAAATACTTATTACTCACCACAAAATATTTAGTCATAATATACCTTACCGAATTATTTTGTAGTGACCGCAAAAAACGTTTGATGTCCCAATTAAAGTTTTGTAGTGACTTACGAAAATGTTTTGTAACCACTGTAAAATTATTTCGTGAGGACCATATTGACAAAACATTTTGTAGCCACCACAAAACTGTTTTTTTCTGTGTACCAAGTTGTGTCACCGTCTAGGGACGTCGCTGTGGACGGGACGTCGCTGTGGACGGGACGTAAGCCCAATAATTATATAAGTTGAGCATAAATAACCTAGTGCTGTCGTAACGACAATGGCCTTGACATAATCACTAGCATTGCTTACGTCCGCTGCCACCTTGTGTCGGGACCCCTAATTTTCGAGAAAAGATTTTTGAGCCACTTTGTTTCAATGTCTTTCACTCGTTCAGCTCTGCTTCATGGTCAGTGATTGAATGTTTTCACTCTGTGTCTTGTGGTTCTACCCGCTTATCACAGATGTGTGGTGTCGTAATATTCTCACAGTTAAATAAGCAACGCCTCAACACAAAGCTACACGCTGTCGATAACAACGAAGCAGAGCTACATATGCATACAAGGCATTGAAACAAAGTGGGGCGAAAATCAGAGGGGCCCTACGTATACAGACTGTACGAAAATGCACTCGAAATGTATCTGCAGGTAAATGAATCCCTGTTAGGAATTGGCGACAGATATGTATTCAAAATTACAGCCTAACTAGACTGGTAAGGGAAATATCCACCCTCGAAATTCGCACCTTTTTCATCGTCTGGGAAATAACAAATCGTACGAGCATCATTTGCTTTCAAACAACAACAAAAGTGGAATATGATTTGCTATCAGTTGAAAAATATTTTTCTCTGAGGATATTTAGCTTGCGGTAAAACAATATCACCGTAAATCAAAGAATATTAATGTGTGTGTATATATATATATATATATATATATATATATATATATATATATATGTGTGTGTGTTTATATGTGTGTATATGTGTGTGTGTGTGTAATGTATGTACGTGCTTTTATTTATTTAAATTCCTTTTTTGAAAATATTATTTGATTCTTTGTAGCAAACTTAATATTTGTTCCAACATAAAATTAATATTAAAATTACAACTAAATTCAACATAAATATTTTTTAATAAACTGACACAAATTTTTCTATCGTATTGTAACTTCCAAAGATTTACTTAGCGGCAAAAATACTTTGCAGTGGCTCGCAATTTAATATTTTGTTGTGGGAACGGAAATGTTTTTTAAGTGTGGGAATCGAGTGACCTATCCACTTAATTGGCGCAGCTCCACGGAAACAAGTGATCAATATAAGTCCCGTGATAAAGAAAAGTTCACTTCGTGGATAAGTTAACAGTAACCTTCCTTTTAATATAGTGCAGCATTTTACAACTGGCTGGCATTTAAAAACCAGACTAAATAATAATTTAGCGGGTGAACGTGACAGAAGACCTCGAAAATACGGTAGATTCTTTGCTACAGAGGTATAGTGTTTACTTTGTGGATGTCATTGATAGTATTTTGTACATTTTCTATCGGCGCTGTTTGTTGTCGTAAATGAGCCATTTATCTCCAATACAGAGCTGCTACAAACAGTTCTACACAAACAGGAAGAGAATCACAAATATGAACGTTTTTCAACGTTTGACTATGCTGCATGGAGAGCAATGGGATTCCACTAAAACATCTGCCAATATGACTCTTGACCATTGCTGCAGGTTGTTACAAATAGCAATTTTTTTCTAAACCCGTGATAAAAAAAAAGAGGCGTTACTGAGACACCTCACATCTATGATTGGCGGATAGAACTCAAAGTCGTTTGAGAGTTAAAATACACAATCACTGACCATGAAGCAGCTACAGATGTGCACGTTAGGCACTAAAACAATATGGCGCAATTTTTTTCTCGCAAAAATTCAGGCCCATTATTATACATCCATGGCAGCATTCCTGTTTGTGTTGTTGCTGTAACCTGTAAACCTGTAAAGACAACAAGATACGTATTTGATTATAAAGAAAAAAATTGTGTACTTGATATTTTTTAAAAATCTTTCAAATTATTTTTATTTGTTAACAAACTCCGAATTGAAAGTCCAGTCAAACTAAAACATAACAGACAGACGTTATGCTATAGGTTGACTGCACTCCCGATCCGGTGTTTCTTAGTAAAAAAAATAAACATGTTTTATAAAATCAGTTACACCTGTTCTTTTCGTTATGATCAACTATCTTGTCTTCTTGAATTCCATGTTTAATGTTTTTACTGGTTTTATTAACAAATCATTAGCAATGGTGTAAGTTCATAAACACGTACATTCTTACTATCAAGTCCCATTCAAACATCTCAGTATTATTGCGAGTACTATATTCTCGACAGGTAAAATTAAATAAAAATATGTTTTGTACCGTTACAGTTTTATTTGTTCTAAGGAATAACATTGTACCTTTTTTTTTGTTTATCAATATTTCTAATGCATTTTTTTAATTCTTCGATGATGATTACTTACGTGTCTATCACTTCAAAATTTCCAATACGAAATTGAAACTGAAAATAGCAAGAAAACATTTTTCCATAGCCACCATATTGATATTTAGAAATGGAATCTGTCTAATGTAAACATAGATTTCCACATTCTTCAGGTTGCAACCTCAAAAAATGCGCCACTTTCCTAATATCCATAAATTCTGAACGAAAAAGTATTTTGTGACATAAGAAACATAAGTATAGTAACAATGTTCAACTTTTGTTTTACTCACCAGCTGAAGTATGGTAAGTGCCCCATATTGTGTGGGTCAATAACTTCAGTTACTGATAAGATAGTGTTTTACCGTGCACCAAGGACCTGTTGGTAGGCGAGGGAATACCTGTAAGTGGGGACAGACGCACGTCCTTCTTTACTCGACCTTACGAGCTGTGAAACTCTCATAATTACCTCGACCATGGTGGAGTTGTGTACTTGCAACCATCTCGCCATTTTGTTAACTTTCCTTGTCGCACTGCACATCTTAGTAATCACACTTTATTACAGGCCTGTCTCTGCTTAATAACCTCACACACACACATTATTTGTTGACACTGCTAATTTAGCCTAATTACAATTTGTCAAGAGTTCCGTATTTCTAATCATAAAGAAAAACATAAATGTTAGTGAGTAATCTATTACCTACTAGCTCTTCAAAACGGATTGCTGGAAGCAGTACTTATTTTTGATTTCTTATTATGAAAATGTTTCCCTACGTTGACTTCGACATAGACTTCGTTTTCTCTGGTAACTTGGGCATTAAAAAAATCAGGCAATTAGTAAAATACATAGTCGTAACGATTGACGGTTTGTTGGAAAAGTTAGGCAATCTGCTTGGCTGAAACAAAGTGGTATTTTGCATGATAGTGTTACACCAACCAACAATTACTATCAACATATGTTTACGAAAAAAATTTTAGCGCCACAAACAGAATGAATTTATTTAATCAAAACATGTCCGTAGATTTAACATATGCAGTCTGTCTAAACTTTAAAAATTGTATGCAGGTGAATGGTAATAAGGAGAGGATCAAATTGTTGTACGAATTTGGTATTACTATTGTGTTGACTCGATTCTGTTAAATTTATATTTTAATTAACATTCAGTAAATACCTGTGTTTCACACAAACAATAATCCTGTACTGTTTTATGTTTTAAAAATATAAATTATCGTAGGTGTTCAGTATTTTATTTGTCGATGTCATGTCGGAACAATAATTGCATCGCAGCAGTTTGTAATTGATACCATTAGTTGTTAGTTACGTTATGCCATAGTTACGATTTAAATTTAATGTCAGTAATGAACATTATAGGGATTAAAATACGGATAATTTTGTGTCCATTTAAATTTTTCAAACACGTAAACAATTTTATTATTTGTGGTTGATATCGTTGGCTGTAATTTGGAAATATGACCTCTGACTACTTTTTCTAAGCCATTATTTCGAAACAAATAAAATATCAGGAAAAAGAAAATTAGTAGTTAAAATTTTTATTCTTCCCCATATTTTAGTTACATGTAAATTATTTCCGATGATGATGTAATTATTCTCCAAACTGTATTTTGTGTTAAATGAAAACTACAAACAGGATGGTAACGTCTGAATATCTATAGCTTAGTATATGTTAAAGGCTAACTTACTTAAAATAAATGTACAAATTTTATCTGACTACGTTAGAAATTAATTTTTTACTTAAAAAATGTTGACTGGCTTTTAGAAGTAGCTATATGTCTGTTGGGCCTAAACTAGAATCATGGTCTTTTTTAGTGAACGAATTAATAATATAGTGACATAATTAGTATACCATCTTGGTTAAATAATACTGTGTCGGTTTATACTTATTTGTAAGTTAAGTAACATAGTTTTTATATTTAATGTTACTATGCGATCTAACAATTGTCGAGTGGAAATTATAAATGATCTAAGTGCCAAAAGAATTAACTATGTGTCGGTGCCTATGTTTTTCTGTAAGAGCTAAGTCCCAATAATTTTCGTTAAGAGGAGTCCTCGACTGGCGCATGGACGACGTTGCAGCGTGTCACGCGAAATTTTTTTACGCGAAACCGCTTAAGTTATTCATATTATGTTTACCTACGAAAAGAACACAGACTTGAAACCATGCTTCTATTTTGTAAAAAATGCAGCACGCTTGTTAAAAACATGATATTCGGGCCTCTCAAAATGGCTTACAACGGGTTTCTTAGACTGTTGTAACTCCGAAAATATTACCTGAATTCGTAAAGTGCGAAACAAAAGGCATGCATTGGTCTTTTCTTCATACTATTAAAAAAATATATTGGGGCCACCACTTAAAGTCCCATAGTAAAAAGACTACAACGGAAACCTTGCACGTCAGTTTGGCACGCTGCGAATAGAGGCGATATGTTTCACGTCAAGCGAGGGACACTGGCTCTTATCGCTACGCTCTTCCCACGTGTCATAGGTGGAAATTTGACACCGCGAAGGACTCCTCTTAAAGTTCTAATGAAAGTTGAAAGATTGCGTGTCCCATAGGTACGCATACTCTTGCATCGGTGTTTTTCCCTTTACTCGAAATAATATTTTGGTACATAGGTCATTTAGAATTTCCACTCTTCAATTAGTGCTAAAGATAACCTTTTTATAAGAAAATGGATCTACGATACGATTGAGGTAGGGCTATCTATCATGTTCATTGAGCAATTTGAATGGCAGATTTTAGGAACTTTGAGTTGAAATGTGAAAAAGTTTTGAAGAAAATTAATGCTGTGTATATAGTATATTTAATAGATAATGCCCTCAATGTTGTATGTAAGGAACGATCCTGCCTCAGCAAAGATGTTAGTGTCAAACCGTAGCCACAGTACGGATCACTTTCTCTTTCTACCAGTCGATCAAGTGCTTGCCATGTTACAGCTATGCTGGTTGCGGTTCGCTGCTTGTGCAGGCGCCAGTGCCAGCACCGGTGTCCTCGCTGACCAACTTCCGCGCATAATATTGGCCGTCAACACGACACAGGGTCACGAGTCAACCACTTCGATCAAAGGCACCGCGGCACTGGCCTTCTCTGTTCATTTGCTCTGAATACGGTTTTGCTTGTTTTGACGATTTTTCTTCCAAACTTTCCTTCAGCCATTTTTGTTACAATCTTCCTGAATTTATTATTTCGTTTTGAGAGCTGTTATTACCCATTTACTGTTGTTGGTTTCCTTTATAAATACTTGGGTTGCATACATAGTCGAAACTTTTTTATTATTTGGAATAATTTTCCAGTTTTGACATGTCTGTGATGGTTTTGCAGGTAAACATAGGTACATAATAGTCGCACACGAGTCTATCAAATAGTAGAAACATTTGTGTTTGATGCCTGGCAGCTATGAAATGTAAAACGATTTTGACAGTATGTACCAAGTGCACCAACGCCTATACGCAAGTCATTAACCTGGCCAACGTTTTACGTACGTCCCATGAGCACACGGATACTAAAGTGGATATAATATTGCCATTTTTTCGGAGTTTCTGTTGTGATTTTCATTCTTAAAAATTATTTTATGTACCGCGTAATAACCGGCATTACAATTTTCAAGATTACATTATTTATTTATTTATTACAGTAATTTATACAGTCAGCCAAACATTCCATTTAGACCATATTAGGCTGCCACTTTTAACAACATAGTAAAAAAATATATATACAGTCGTGTCTAGACATAGATAATCCTCGGATGTTTCTGTATGGTTTGTAATGTTTTGCCTTTCAAGCTCCTCATTATTTAGTGTTGCTGTCATTTATCAGAAATTAATTTATGTTAACATTTGTAGTATTTTGTTTTTAATGTAGTGCAGTATTCACACTCCAGTAGTCTTTATTTCTACAAAGCAAAACACAAAGGATCGGCAATTATTATGTGATGTAGCCTAATTTAAAAGTAATTACTATTTTTGTGTGATTGCCTCAAATATTACAAGCCTTCCAAATTAATTTTAAAATTGTAAAAAATGTCACCAAAGAATCTTTAGTGGGCGGTAAGAAGGTTGTAAGTCTACTTACTTCTCGTTGAGACTTGTGCCTTTCTTGCAACATTACGTGTACGTTAAAAGGGGCTACATAAAATTATAACGTAGTCGTACCCTTTTTACCGCCTTACGTGAACAAAAAGAAGAATACAAGTTTATATTTTCACATGACTTATAGCTTTCTTCCCGAGCACCAAAGAAATAACATTCTATGTATTGTAAGGCAAACGATGAATAACGATTGTCCGCTCGCACTCCATATTTCCCACCACTCACCACGAGCACAGGCTGGGAGAGATACGTACAAGGCCAAGTGTTGGGGCAGGTCGGACACGTCGCACGAAAACACGTAACAGCATTAAGAACGCCACCTACCTGCGCGTTGGAGGCTCAGAAGTGACAGAGCTATAAGGACGAACTTGAAACGCGCATCAAATGCCGCTTCGCCACAACGTGGCTAGCGTTGAAAACAAAGTGCAAGATTCCCACCGATCAATTTTTGCTATGCGACTTTAAGCGGTAACCATATAACTTTATATTTGAAAAGTCTGTAGCGAATTTCAGAGCACGGTTCTATCGGAGTCTTACAAATATCCGGTTAGTGCATTCTGAAGTACGGCAGTCTGGCAAAGCAGTTTAATAAAGCTATATCGGAGGGCTTAGCAACAGTGTTTATAATAAGTATGGTGACTTCCGTTTCCTGTCCTTGTCCGAAGTATGATTCCTTTCCGTAAGTTGGCACACGTGGAATAATTAGGGCCACGAATTTGTCGCAAGAAGATTTTTGCTGCACTTTGTTTCAGTGACTTAAGTGCACATCGGCAGTTCTGTTTCACGGTTATTGGCAGCGTGTCTTTGTTCAGACACGTTTCTCATTTGACTGCACCAATCAGAATAAAAATATTGTGACTACATACGTCCGTAATTTGCCAAGGCAAGTGATGGTAAAATCGTCCAATCACAGACGATGTAGCAGAGCTGCAGGTACGCACATAACGCATTGAAACCAAATGTTACAAAAATCTTTTCGTCGTAAAATCGTGGCTCTAGGAATAATTTAATTAAAAAACGTATTTCCCCGCACATTGCAACGCATTCGAGGCGCGTGGTTGGCTCAAATCGCAGACGTCTTCTTACAATTACACGCTACCAATAAGCAAGGGAGACCAACCCAGAGCACGCATGTAACCTGGGGAACTACGTACAAAAAAAATTAAGACAAAAAATTAAAACCAACAAATATGGATGTGTGAAAACAGGCACCAAATGGATGAACGACGACAACGCAAATAACGAGAGACAGGAATGGATGTGAACAAAGGCAAGACACAGCACAGACAAAAAAACAGGCTAGAAAAAATAGCCTTTTTTTTTGTCTGTTGACCACGCAGCTTACTGGCTTTTCTTCCTTTGTTTTTTGTTTCATTGTGGGTTTTTATGCAATACGGCAAAATTCGCCCACATACGAACCCATTGCAGCAATCGTTCAACAATCACATACATGTAAGGTTACACTTACGTGAAATCCAGGTGTCACTATAAAGTGTCGTTAGAAAAAGTCTCGGTTGTTAAGAGGAGTCTTCGCCAATGTCGAATTTCCACCTTTGACGCGTGGGAATAGCGTAGCGATAAGTAGAGACATGCAAAATTCGCGTTATCTTTTGGTAGCAGACTGAACTTCACTTTCCTATACATAACAGAGCATAATCTGCGATTCAATTGGCCACGTACTTTTATGTGTTGTCATTGACGTGTGTTACGTCTTTACAGAGATTGGCCTCTACCGTGTAAGTATTCTCCGCGGAAAGTCACGACAATATCGACCAGCGGGAGACGTCGAACAAGCATATAGTCACTTGGAGTCTAGTCAGCTGTCAGGAAATAACACGAATTTTGCATGTCTCTAGCGATAAGATGCAGTGTCCCACGCTATATCGCCTCAATTCGCAGCGCGCCGGTTACTTTTCGTTGCAGTCTTTTTCCTACGGGATTTTTAGAGGTGACCACAAGATTTTAATTTTGAATAGTATAAAGTAAAGACCAACGCATGCCTCTCGCTTTGCACTTAACGAATTCAGGTAATATTTTCGGAATTACGCCAGCAAAAAAAAAAAAAAAAAAAGCTATTTTGAGAGGTCCAAAAACCACGTTTCTAACAATCGTTCTGAATTTTTGAAAACCAAGAAGCGTAGTTTCAAGTATGTGTTATTTTCGTAGATAAACATAATATGAATAAGTTCAGCGGTTTCGCGTAAAAAAGAATGCGCGTGACACGCTGCAACGCCATCCATGCGCCAGTCGAGGACTCCTCTTAAGTGGAGAAACGATAAAAAGTTGCAAAACTGGTAATATCGCATTAAGTTTCCTTTCATTCGAAAAAAAAATAATCACAGTTGCTACAAAATCGCTTCAAACGTACCACCTGAACTAGCAATAAATATTCTCATGCCCAGTTTTAATATTTTGATAATGTTGCTCTGAACATTTATTTTAACCAAGCCTAATATGTAGAGATGATGGTATATTGCGAAAATGTTTTGTGTCAACATACCCTTGAAAACGCTCTAGTCAACTGCAACACACATGATTGGACGATGTACGCCTGACACAATGTAGCTGTTTGCAGACCAATGACAGACATCAAATATTACAATAGGGGCATTCTTATTTCCTCAGTCAAATAGGGCAACATCTTCACATACGAGCGAAAGCCAGTAATCTTCTGGGAACCTGAACGTGCGTTGGAATCCAGCAAACAGTCAAGTTTTCCCGCGATAAACCATAATCTCTGCTAATATGTAACCGTGACTTCTAATATGTAGCACATTATTTTCTAATCAAGTATGACAGTTTTAACACTTCGTTGTCGACGTTTGAAGTGCGTAACTGTCAGTCGGTAAATTCAGTATGTGTGTTTTGCGCCGCTTTGTGCTGCTGTAGTGTGTTTGGTTTTGTCGTTAAAATAGTTGGATTATTTTTAACGGGGGTAATGCACTCTACAGATATACCATTCTCCCCACTTTTCTTTTACTATCTTTATTTTCCATAACAAACTGTTAAAACAAGTCTGTGGAAAATGTATCTGCCGCTGAGTAATAATTTTCCGCTACAAACACTTTAGTAAACTTCACACACGAAGAAGTATAATCACAACACAATCAATCCTGATTCAAATAGTCCTCGTGGGAAAATAATGCGGTGGTGTCTTGGGAAATTTTCCGCTAGCCGCGCTGCAAATGTTGGCAACGGAGGAGTCACAAACATCGCGCGTGTGCCAAAAGGAAATGACAGCTGGTTATCCTCGTTGTACCACTCGGGGGCATTTGTTTGGATCCGCGACTCGTCGACAAGGTAAAGTAGGACATAAAAAAGATTCTTAGTAACAGAATAAGGCGAGGCCGGGAAACAGTTGACCTTCGACTCTGCTTGTGCATGAATCAAGACGCTGAATGCCATGATTCAATGAAATACGTGTACAACTGTCGACATGAAGACAAACAGCGCCGTAGTAAAGCAGTCGTTTGTGTAGGTGTAACACGTAGTGCAGGAAACAGCTACAGTAACATACGTGTTGTATTCATTTCAAGGTCAGTTACACACATTATTTAACATCAGGCCACCTGTCTGCGCGACTCACTTTTGCCTATTACTTGAATTATTTCTAACAAATATTAATAAAAAATATATGATTCTTCTCAGATTTACTATCAACATTACTCTAAATCATTTTTCAAAAGAGTAATATTACTGACGGAAAAAAGTCGACGATTTGCAGAAGACTGTCCTTGAGTTCACTTTTGATTAAAAATTGTGATGACGAGCTAAATTTTTTTATCTTTTTTGTATTTTTGTGAGGCTTAAAAAAAGTATTTAACTTACGTTAGCAAATGTAAATAAATAACACGTTTCTTCTAGTATTACTGTGGAGTAATTTGTACTTATTGTCTTCCTGACATACACCAGTTAAAAATTAAATTAAAGTGTTATTTTTCCTTTAGTCATTAATAGAGCCCACAATTTTTGATAAAATAATTCTGCAACAGTTTGTTTCAATGCCTCATGTGCACATCTGCAGCAATGCTTAATGGTTATTGACAGAATGTATTATTGTACAGGTGTGGCTCATTTGACTGTGCCAACAGGAAGAAGGTTACTGCGACACCACAAGTTTGATTTGCGAGTAGAGCCCCGAGACACTGAGAGTTAAAAACAGCCAATCACTGACCGTGAAGCACAGCTGCATATGTGCACGTTAGACATTGCAACAAATTATAGTAGAATTATTTTAACAAAAAATGGTGGGCTCTAGCCATTGACATACCGTATAGGCTATACGTCGTGGTTCTAAACTTCTTGTACGGAGGTGGAAGTTTCGTTTACGTATCAGTAATGTAACGTTAATATTAATGAAGTAATGTTCCCGCGATTAGTTCGCTTAATCCCTTATTTTGCACGCATATGTTGGCTAGTATAGTGTCACTTCCTGCCTAGAACTGTAGCTGTAGCTATGAATGTAGGATGCAGTGGCCTTGCCAGGGGAAGGTGTTTGCGTGTTTAGCGTTGTAGGCCCATTAAGGAAAAAAGAATGGGTATGGTGTATGGATAGCTGTTTTGATGATCTAACTGAAAAACCACAATGGCTCGACATCCAACTGCGATAACAATTATTGTGGTGAGATCATGTTTCTTTAATTTGCTAACTCATAACGGTAGCAGGAGATGGACACTGGACATCAATAAAAATTGAAGTTTTAGTTATTGGTTCCATATGTGATAAATTGCCATTTTTACAGTAAAAGTAATTGCTTTGTTTCGTTGGAAAGTATAATCCTCCCTCAGACCAAATTGTGGCTGCGCCGCTGGTAGGATGCACCTCGGAGGCCGGACATTCGCGCTACGACCAGGTGACGATGGTCGGAGATCACTAACGCTTCACGTCCCTGCACCGCGCCGCGCGACTCCGCCGAGGTAAATGTCAAGGGGAACGGGAAGTTGCCTGTGATGGCTCCCCGCGAAGACGCGGACCTGGCTCCCGAACAAACTGTTGCAGCGCGGCACAGTACATGCAGGCAACCGAGGCTGCGCGGTGCAGTGCGGTAGAAATCATGACACAGTAGCTGAAAGAAAGAGTTAAGGCGGCCGCCTGGCTAGCGCTCGAACTGCGTGGAGCGTGTTCGGAGTTAGATTTTTTCTCAGAGACAAGTAAACGTGCATCAACAATGCTTATCTATACGAAAAGAAAACACATTTCAAACTAATTGTGAATGTGACTTTCAAGACACCACGCACATTGGAAATATTATTTCAAAGCACTCGAACTTGGTTAAAAATGGCTTTTTCACGCGGTTGTTTCTAAAGATTTATGTAACGGATTTGCTCGAAATTGAGACCTACAAGTACGTTGGACTTTGCTACAGTGAAACGTATTATAAAATGATAGGGTCACCACTTTAAGTCCCTCAGGAAAAACGTTACGACTGAAACACTGCGCGCACGTTTACAACTCCAAACATAGAGGCGATATCACAATACGTGTGCCGGCCGACATCGCTCGTAGTGCCTCATCAATTGTCGCCTCACACACAGACAAACCCTTCACCAGGCGCAGACTTAAGGTGGCCGCCTGCCCAGGTCACCGAGTGGTGCGCAGAGAACGTTACACATGTGTATGCCCGCTTCAGGTTCACCACTAAATCATCAGAGGATATTTCCTAGTAACTGAAATTTGTGAAAAATGGGGATATATGTGCTTCCTTTTAGATATAAAAATTTTGGTGCAGAATCTTTTAAAAAGTTATATGTTTACAATAAAACTTTGTCATAAAATGATAGGGTCACCATTGAATGTCTCCTGGAGGCGAGTTGTCGGCGAGAAGAAGGCGTGATGCGCGTGTCATGTCGTCCTTGCCGCTTCTGCACTTCAAGGCATTGAACACGCAAAATATGTTCACCCAGGCAGTATCCTTAACAACGAGGGAGGTTTTCAGCCCTGGTGAAGGTTCGTATCAGGTGAGTATGGAGCGTAGCGCCAGAATGAAATATAAATGGGAGATCCATGAGATAATACGTCGACGGCCAGCATCGTCCGGCACATCTGAAAAGCGGGAACGACCCCACTGGCAATCGTACCCAGATCTCCTTGGCGGGAGGCGAGCGCCTTAGCCGCTGCACAAACCACGTCCCTTAACAGTACCTAAGAATGCAGCAGAAGAGAAATGCAATCTGTTTGTTACTATGCAAGCCGTAAATTATTACTCAATACGATGAAATGGACATCTTTTGTCGACTGTCATATCAAACACAGGTCCGCCGTTAGATGAGATGGACAGTGGCAACAGAGGGGGAAATGCATAAGGGCCCGGGACCTAAAAGGGTTCAACTTCTGTCGATGTTTTTAAAATATTCTTGTATTATTATTAGAGACCGGAAAAATTCACGTGTTCATTGACGTGTAGGTTAGACTGCAAGAATATGTGTGTACTCGAGATGTCAGCTGCTCATTGGCTGCTCGCTGACACAGTGATATCACGTGATTGGGCCTGCAGTAAGGTGTTTATTACTAACTCAGCGCCCTTCAAGAGCTGTCAAATATGTCATGGACCAATTGCGAGAATGACACACTTAATACGTGTTTGAATTCTAGCGTGTGTCCGGAAGAAAATGCGAATATTTGAGGGTCTCTGATTGTTATTTATATGCACGTTAACATACAAATATACCTTACTAATTGATATTGCCATACGTTAAATAGTGTCAAGGAAAATTAAAATTTAATTAAAATATTGTGGGGGATTTGCAATGGTAAGTGGTCCTTCGAAAAAGTACTTGCATAGGGCCAGACAATCTTGTCGGCGGTCTCGATTAAACGTATGCAATGTATCAGAAGTGAGTTACTTTGAAGCTGTCAATATTTACTGGAGTTATATGGAGCCAAGAATATCACAAGTGAGTCGAACTCTATAGCCTCTCATGCCAACAACATGACCAACTCGTTAACGACGACTTCCACAAACACCAGCAGTTGCGTGTGTGTGTGACACTAGCGCACTTTGCAGCCAACGATGTAAACAAACATGGCTGCTGCGTAGCAGACGACGAGAGAAAACGAGAGAAAAATAATTCTACAAAACAAATGGCAGACGAAAAAAGAAATACGATGAACGACACCACTCGACAAGATAGTCATAGTGACAAGAAAACCAAGAACCAGAAACAATATTGCGGATGTTACGTATTCAAGACGGTTGCCTAACTGTGCAATTAATCGTAAATTGTAATCTAATATACATAAATGTATGTTAGTTAATTTATCTTTTATGCGTTGTTATACCGTTTATCCTATTGCGACGGAATTTTGGTGATTGTGCGTGAGTCTAGATTACTGCCAAAATTTTATATGCATTTTTGGGGGTGAGGACATAACCAGGAACACAATAAATAGCGAAACTATAGAAAATAGAGAAAGGGGTATTGAAACGCATGCTGAGCGCACAGGGACATTTTAGAAACTCTAAACGAGGTAACTTACTCTTCTTTGAATCGCTCTAAGGTATCCCCCCCCCCCCCCATTCTTCCTCTACAACAAAATACACGATAAAATTAAGTTCAAGATCCTGCTTTCACAATAATAATTTATTTTTATTCCTAAACGGAAGCAGATGTCGAAAAACTGTTGAACGGTTCCGAATTGTTTCTACTATGAACTTGTTTTTTTTTTTTTTTTTACTTTTTTTAGAGAAATATATATTTGGCTAATTAGTTAATTAATGAGAATTTACTAACTGCATTATTAGTTGAAACCATTATATATTTATTATTGAAAAAAATAGTTAACATTGTATACACTGTTTTTGACAAAACTATGCAATAGTTTATCGATATACAGTATCTCGTTATAATTATCGTAAAATCAGTATAAAAGGAAAGTAAATGAGAGCCACAAGTGGATACGCACTCTGTTGATAGTGTAGTAAACTGTGTAGTATGGTAGTATAGTCGAGTGTCGCGCATGGGCGCAGTAAGTATTGAGGTCAGAAGACTATGGTGCGGGGAAAGTGCACGCGGTCGGTTGCGAAACTTGTCCCTGATTGGTCGCGGCGTGCGTGGCCGGAAATGCCGGGCCGGCGTGGCTTGGCGGCCCACGTTCTTCCCGCGCGCGTCGTGTCACCGTGTCCTGCCGCTAGGCGCGCGTCTGTCGTCGTCTCTAGCACCTGCTAGTAACCTGCGTCACTAACATTCTAGATTTTTCTTAACTTTTTCCTTAGTCAAAATTTTGCAAGATTTATTCGGAAATAGTTCATTAAGAACTCCTTACCTCTCATTAAGTACATTGCATTAGCAATATAAACAGTTGATTTTAAAATATATTTTTTTGGTATACTTTTTATAAATATCCCTTGTAGGTAAAAATGTCTGCATAATAGGCTATTCGAAGACGAATCGAAGATTTCTCCGCATAACGTTCTTTTGCCTTTTTATAAGTGGCAAAATCCATCTGAAATATGGCGAAAGATCCTCGTGTTCGTATTGAATTATTGTTTACTGAAATTGCCAAACTTCAGCAGCAGTGTTTAGTTTTTTCACCATCGCTTCAGTTTGATAAGTTGTTTTTTTATCTTTTAATGTAATGGCTACACAAAAACCTTCAAAATTGTTGCTCTTTCAGCTTATTGTACAAAAACTATACAACCAAAACAAATTTTGCTTTGTGGAGATTGAACTCCTATTGGCGTTTCTGTTCCAGTGGGACAAGGGTACTGGATTTATTATGGTTTTATGGAAACAAATCATAGATGTAGCCAAGTATGTGAGTAAGTGTGAACATGAGCGAAACATACCTAGAGATATAAATGTGTAGAGACATACTTTCACTCTTAATATTAACAAAACTCAATAAATTACATAACTGCAGTTTTCTATTTAATTGAAACAAAATTAACATAAACCATATCTGTACTGACTGAGATGTAGAAAAGATAAAAGTTTATTCAGGGCACCAAACTGAATGTTGAAATTTTAAGTTATTTATGCACACATCCTTACAATATATAATTAAATATTTAGAAATTTACTTGACTTTAAAAAATTAATATTGTTTGCAGCAAAATGAATATGAAATTTGAGCTAGTTTAGATAGCATCTTGAACGGTGATTTTAAAATACTAGAACGAAATATGTGAAAGTATTGTCTTGCACTATTGTAAATTCTGAAATTACACCATCTTAAAAGTTTCTCTCTCTTAGGCAATTAACTCAAATCCAAATTGATATTTGTAAAATAGCAATGCGCCGGTAGCTAGTCAGTTTAAACATCTCGGGACCTCTGGATTTAGGCATGAATTAAGTTCACAAAAATATATGAATGTCCAAACTTGTTTTCTTCAAAATTAATTCCATTTAGGCTACACCAAAATATTTACAGTTCGAAACTTTGAAAAATGAAATACCAAGGAAAAAACTTGAGTGGCGTCATTACCGTGAGTAGCGTTTACTTATCTGCGGTGCAATGGCTTTCTTGGCCATCTTTAGTCCCTGGATTCCTATCTTGCTCACTCAAAATTTAATGTTTCGATGCCTACAGCACGAATTTCTTCTCCATAACTCGGCTGTCCTACTTACGTACTTCAAACTGGTGGCCCATTAATTTGCCTGGCCTTACGATGACGCCAATTTACGCAGATTTTAGCAAGGCGTAATTATTCCGCTTCCGTCCTTGTTTGAAGTTGCCACCAATCTTTTTCCTTTCTCGTAGCGCCCATAGACAAAGCAAAATCGCGAACGAGAAAATAACTTGCATACAAAAGAAAAACTATACTCTATACATTACTAAACATCCTGACCACGGTCTAAGAAGGTAGAGGTCTTGACACTGAGGAATAAAATGTGACTCCTTCATGTCGCCGAGCGCTAGTAGTAATTTGGTGGAAGATTTGACTTGTTTTTGTATTTGGCTTAGCTTAAAATGTGAAGTTGTTACCGGAATTGCGAGTATTATATCGAAGAAAAAATGGGAACGTAATTTTGTATTGGAACAC
>PNEQ01003583.1:47455-63878 GCA_003012365.1 Medauroidea extradentata | reverse complement strand
GGAGAGTTGGGTTTGAAATCATTTTTTTTTTCATTTTAATTTAATAATATATTTCAAGTCCAGTATTTTTTTTCAAAAAGGAAACTGAACAATCTATACAAAACCAAGTCAATTTACCCAAATTATTTATTTTTTAAGTGATAAATAAATATTTGAACATCAGGGACTGCAAAGTTGCGCAAAATTTGATAATGACCCTATTAAGAGGTTACTATGTTCCTAACCACCAGTACTAAGTGGTCCTTCGAACTACTCCAAATGTTGATATAGAAATTAGACGTTAGCCAGATTGACAGTGTAAAACTTATATTATTTTTAAAAAGAACTGGCAGTTGAAAAAAGAAAATATAGTACGTGACACCAAGCAAACAATGTAATAAGCAGGTAAGGACCATCAAAGAAATTAAGGACTTTTCTGGACCATGCATAAAAATGACTTCTAAGGACAGTACTGAAACAAACCATGTTGATGGACTGGAGGCCGCGCAGCCCCAGAGTGTGCCAAATGTGAACGTCCTCCCAGTGCCATGTCCCCACAATTCCTCACGAGTCAACAGAACGAGAGAGCAGGGACTGCGGGCTACCAATGCCATAGTGCCAGTGAGCCTGGCATGATCACGCAAAAAAGGCAATGTTTCATGTGTTGTCAGATTAGCCGACAGACTTTTGACAGATTACAAAATTCAAAACAAACATTAAAAATAATCTTTCAACACAATAAACTGTTTACCGTAGTTCCTGGTGAATGCAGGAAGGTCTGCAACCCAATAGCATAAACCACCACTGCCTATATCGGGCCAAAACAACATTCTTTCTAAAAACAGAAAACCTTTTTGTCTCTTCATAAATACTGTTAATTGACAATGAACAAATTTCATTCAGTAATGAAAACAAACAATTAAAACGAAACATGTTTAATAAATACAGCAATCAAAAACATCCAGGTGTGTAAATACTGTACTGTTATTTAAACATTATGCCACATGGATATGAACAATCATATGATTGTTTACAATAACAGATATCTCACACGCACTGCCGAGATTCGTCTCAGTGCACAATACTTAAGCAGTCAGTGTCAAATGCACACAACGTATCTTGATCAAATACCAGCAGCACAGCATATCACAAACAATGATGCCAACAGCATTGAGGAGAAGTTAGCTGGCTTTAACAACAATAATTTGAGCTAAAACAGTTAAAATAACTTACTACAGATATCACAAAGTACTACACAATCTACAGAACATTATGAAAAAATACATTGGCAGTTTTCAGTTCCGTATTGAAATGTTTGACATTTACAACTTGGATACGGTACAGTTACGTTTCCAACAATCACATTTGTAGTCCCTGGATCACAGTGATCTTCACATCGCCTATGTACACTGAACTGATACAATAATTATGGTCCTAAATTACATAAAAGTACGATTAATCTCAGTAAAATTCATGTGTCGAACATTTACATCCACTCTAATTAAAAACCTCAACATTTACAATAAAATGAAACAGAACTAAGAACTTCGAGAATCTGTTCCCATATCAACACCAAGAGCATCCGTACTAGACTCGGAATGACTTCCATTCTCAGACGAAGCACTGCTAGAACGTCCTGAATTCTCTGCAGATGCGGTTTTCTTCATTTTGGGCGTGTACTCTGTAATTGCTACAGTCACGTTATTTACAGTAATCTCTAACGTGCGGCCTGAGGTTCTGTCAACGTTCTTCAACCTAGGCGGGCGGCAGCTACGCTTCCCAAGTCTGCTGGAGTTGTGTTTCTTATCTGGCTTCTCTTTCCCCGGACTCTCTTTAGTTGAACCTTCCTTCGAACTACCTTCCTTTTTCATAACCTTAACTGACGTGGGAGTGTATTGAGCAACTTGTGCGACCAACTGTGGGTTGATTTTTGGTTTCCTCGTCGACGTTCCTTTACGAACATCACACATCAAACATTTAAATGCTTCAGCGGTATTCCTGTACGTGCACACACTACAATCCCAGTGGCTCTCCTCAAGAACTTTGGCTGGCCGTTTCGCTTTTTGTTGTGAATTATGCTGGTTTGTGCTAGTCTGTTTACTTTCCATGGCAAGTCCTGCAGCAGACAGAGCTTGTTAATTACCTTTTACGGCCTACAGAGCAAAAAAATACACGCAGGTAACTTCTGCTCAATGCTTGGCCACTTTACGAGATAAAATTAACTTCATTGCTTATCGAAGTACTTTTTTAAATCTTCCTATTATAAATCAACGTATCAGGCAGGTACATTACTTACATGTATGCGTTCTCGTATATCTCAATATCCACAAGTAAATCCAATGTTATGTTGATCACATTCCAATTCCAATACGGGCTTCGCTTCCAGCCATGTTTAATTACAAAACACAGCCGAAGATTTTTGCACAGCAAATTTCTGATTGGCTCTTCGAGTTTTGGCTGCCAGGGTGGGAAACAATAAGCGGGGTATATTTTTTGACGTTTCGGTTAGTTGTTAAACTTGTTCAAGTGCTTTTAGCGATCTCTGGTGACAGAAATTGTATGTCAAATGTAATGCTTGAAAGGTGTTTACAAACTAACATTATTGTTCTAATATTTTTTTGTATGGATTTAACCTTCGTTGTACGTAAAATGTTGTAATCGTAATAATATATTTTATGAAATAACCTAATTATGAAGACTTCAGCCTACATATTCAGCAACTTTCAGTATTAGGTAATGAAATCTTTTTAAATGTCAGTGCAATAATAGTGTTAATTTTCACTTGCAATGTGACAGCCGCTTGGTGACAGGCCATAACTTCTTCCTTAATCACCTGCCAAACCCCTCCCAAACTTGTCAACCCGTTCACTGGTACCAATTCCAAAATTAAACTCCATTCCCTCACTAACTTCCCAAACCAAATTTGAACGTGTTGCCATACAAGAAATGTAAATTCTGTTCAACTTAAAAGCTTTAACAATTTTATAGCAGGTTGGAATATGTTGGATGTAGACTGTGGTGACACATATGTTGTGTGTTGCAGCTTGGATAGTCCTGCAAGGGGCTGCTTCCCCCTCACTTCAGGAGGGAAACGCACAGACCCCACCACAATGGACCAGCAAGCATTAGTTCAGTCGAAGCTGTCTGCAGGGGAGAATGTTGTAACTGTATCCTTGTTTCCAGAATGGTTCTGTTGAACTACAGCTGCAATAATTGATTTCCACTTAGTGTTTTACTTTATGATTATTTAAACACATTTCTGATAAGTTAATGCAAAACAGTATAAATTCTATGATGGTTTATAGGCTTCTAAACACCAACTTTATTGCTGTAGGTATTATCAGCTTATCATTTTGTACTGGACAGCTACTTACAGGCAAGTGTAACCTACACTCTCACTTCTCTAACTCTTCCAAAACTTTCCAACACTTTTCACCATTACCAACTGTTACAAGGTGTAAGTGTAATTCAACCGCTCACGAATACAGCCATTTATTCCCAAGTCACACACTCGACTGTCTTTTGTTGTCTCTTTCAGCTGTTTGCAAATACAAATGTTACCGCAAAAACCCCCTCTCAATTTCATGTCTAAACACAAAAATTTACAAAACACTTGAAATTGAATGAATGACTAATTAACTAGCCTACAAAAAAATTTACTTCATACAAATTCTCTCTCTGAAAAACAAAACTTAGTACAGGCCAGTGGTTTCTTGAAGATGTCTGCAATGTTTTTGTTGGACTCTACATAGTCTACTGTCAATAATTTTTTTGTCACAATGTCCTTCAAAAAATTAAACTTTATGACTATATGTTTCGACCGTTTTGTATTGTCATAGTTCTTCATCGTGTGGATAGCTCGTTGGTTATACACAAACAGGCAACACTCCACTTTATCTTCTCCTAGCCCTTTCAGATAGAGAAGCTCTGATGTTGCCACACTGCGTGCTGTGTACTAAGCCTCTGCTGAGCTAAGTGCTACAACTTGCTACTTCTTCGAGCCTCAAGACACCAAGTTTACACAATGGAATAATGCCATTCCGCTGACACTCTTTTGAAGTCAACCTTGTCCCGTCCCCAGTCTGCATCTGCGTACGTGACAACCTGAGGAGAGACTTCTGAGCATTTTCCATACACCAATTTCTTGTCCAGAGTCCCTTTCGGATACCGACAGACTTGGAAAAATTGAAGTTAATGCCTTAAAAAATTTACTGATTTAAGTTAAAAGTGATTTTTTTCTTATGTTAAATCTTTAGTGCTCACTTTATCCAGAATGACCTATAGTTGTAGGCCATATTGTCATCAGCAATATGACCAAGAACTTTTATTTAGATTAGAATTTTTGTGTAGGTTTTGGGGTCGAAACTGTCCCGGTAATGGTACCTGAATTAATATGGTCCCCTCAATTTTCAATAACATGACAATGTTCCATTGTGCTTGTCTCTTTGAAAACTTGCCTACGTAACTAATTTTGGATTCTTTTGAATCAACTCCTCATATAAGTAAGGCAATGGCAGGAAAGGCTGCTAGGCTACTAATTACAATTAAAACAGAAAAAATTGTACACAAGTACTCACAGGATGGTACTCGCAGATAGAAACACACACATATAGGACGAACACATTTCTAAAATTATTCACTGAATCAAATTACATCTTAAATTTTTTACAATTTCTGCTAACTGTATATTCAATATTTAGGTTCAAAAACTGCTTAAATAGCACTGTGTTATAACTTTTGAGTCAAAATGTTTCTGGGGAAAGACCCCTGGTACCACTAATTCCTTGCTTTTAGTTGTGGCTCCAGCCCCACCGTCCCAAACATAAAAGTTCAGATTTGTCATTTGTCCCTGTCCGTCCACTAAGTTATCTTCATGGTATTCGACATTAAACTTGGTGGTCTGTAGCTGGCAGGCATCCCTTTATCCTCCGCCTGCTTGAATATTGGGACCACCACGTAAAGGTTACAGTGTTTAAACCACTCTCCTCCCAACATGTTAATCTGTGTGCTATTCTTGGTGAGGCTGCTCGTTAATTGTAGCAGATGTTACCACTGGTTGATGGGTCTTGGAGGATTCTTGTTTGTGCTGAACATTATCCCACAATATTTCCATTCAAATCACATTTATTCCTCACCAGCTTTTAATACCTTCCTGTTAAGGGCACTGCTTACTTGAGAGCAGTGCAATGAGCAAGTATAGGGATTTACATGTCCAAATATATTCAGTGGTACTCAGTCATTTTTAAGGGTATCAACTTTGGACAAAAACAATTTTCTGCATTGAGAAGAGGGAACAATTGATACAGGAATATAATGTGGGAAAAATGAGGAAATGTTTTCAATTTTTTTTTTTTTGGGCATGGAAATACTTATTTATTAATTATATTTTTTATTTATTTATTTTCACTCCATAGAAACCTTACAATTTGTCATTGACAATTGGTGTATGGAGGACGTCAATATAATAGTTGCTTACAAACTACACACATTATATACAAAAACATTTATTATAAAAAAAAATCTACTAGTGGTGCAAGATAAACAGACATATACATAACCTTTGTTATACACAATTAACATTTTCAAGGCTCCTTATCAGTATATACAGCAATTTAAATCAATCTACTCAAGTTTATTACAATGATTGAAATATTCTTCTGTACTGTAGAAAGGATGGTTTAGAAGATTGTTTTTGATTATGCTCTTAAATTCATTTTTATTGGAAAAGCATAGTTCTTTATAGTTATTGGGTAGGGAGTTGAAGACTTTGGTCACTGTGGAGGATGGTCCTTTTTGGAAGAGTGCCAGTGATGTTGCTGTTAAGTGAATATTTTGATTATTTCTCGTTCTGTGACTATGCACTTCATAATTCTTTTTAAACAGATCAATGTTGGCAGAAATGTATGTTAGCAACTTAAAGATGAATAATCCAGTTAGAGTAAGAATACCTTCAGTTTTAAATAGTTTTCTACAAGACTCCCTGCCTGGCTTATTACATATGTTTTTTTTTGTTCATTGTTTTCAGGTAGCCTGCATCAAATACAAATGAACATACATTATATTCCTATCCTTGCTCACACCACGGCTCTGAGTTAGGCAGCACCCTTAAGTTCTTTGCAAAATTGTTATTCTGTTTATTCAGTTGAATAGACCTACTTGTAATACCCAAGTTTGTTTTGATCTCTTTGCCAACAACAGTTTTACAGTGTAGTCCGTGATGATACTATCTCTGCCGTCTTAAAAGGCTGATGCTGCTTACAAAACCATTTACAAAGGAATATTTAAGAGGGTGAATTAGGTACTTGGTAATAAGTATACGTGTTACACCCAGGAAAGTAAAACCATCCATTAGTTTATTTTTCACGCACATTATGGCAACTTCTGTTAACAAATGTAGTGTACATCAATGATGACGATGATTTCCAGTAATGTTTGATTTTGTAAGAATGTCAGTGTGGTAGTTTTGATCTTATACATCCTTAAATGATTCTGTAGTGAATTTAAATGAACATAATTCTCATTACACCCTTTTAATTGTGTTTCTGTGTCATTTTACTGAATTAAGAAAATATTAAATAAAATGGTACCAAAATGTAAGAAAAGTCTTGGAATTGACAGCTATTCTCACTATTGTACATTCGTCACAGTACAATATGTTCCAACTGCAACTTCACCATTAGTTACAGAAAGGTTACGAACAGCTTTAGCCTTTCTGTAGACACTGCAAGCAGTACGAGATGTTAGCCTTAACACTTGTGCATGTACATGAGGCAAGCCTGATGCAGGGCTGGGTGCGCACGTCGCGCTTGCTGGCGCTGGTCGAGCATGCCGGCCACCATGCACTCTTCGTGATCATGAGCTCTCGCGTGCCCCCACAGCTCTTCTCTGACCTCACCATCGAGAGAGCTCTGCCCGTCGACGCTGACTTCCGCTGCGATATTGGTAAGTCTGACCGTCTGAGACACAGATGTAAGGAGGTATACAAAAGCTCACAAGCTGGAGTAGGGTAAATTTCTCAGTCGTGTGACAAGGTATTGTCGAATACCTGGATATTGGGGAACGCCAGTAATGCTAGTCAGGATTTTAAGTTATGTGGAATAAAAATAGCTAACATATTTTATACGTAAAGTTCGCAGGTTTCGCGGCCGTCGTCTGTAGCTTCTAGGCTTCTGGGTTGTAGCTGCTTCCCTGTTGTGTTTCTTCCAGATGTTTTGGAGAGCATTGCAGCCTCCAACTTCAGAGTAGAGTCTCTACCCTGAAGGTGGAGGCTGCAGTGCTCTGAAACGTCGAGAAGCAACACAACAGTGACGCGGCTACAATCCAGAAACCTAGAAGCTGTATTTTTAACGTGTTAAATATTTTAATAAATGTGCCATCCACAGCACATTTTTTACACATAATTTTATTTATATCACATAAAATATTCATTTCTGACTGTTCTGTCTATATTTGGAATTCAGTGCATTCAGTTTCACTTCTTTGTGGTTATAGTTACGTGTACTGTGTACAATTTTTTCATGGCAAATTTCAGTTTTCATCTGCCAACAGCTGCGTAACCTGCTCAAGAGCATGGTAAAGTGAGAAGTTGATTGAGAGGTTGTCAGGTTTACATTTGGTCATGGGTAAACTTCGCTCTGGTTACAGTTCGTACACCTTAATATGACATTGTGTCTTACCTACCCTACCCACGTGAGCTTTTTAAAACACCTGTTTTTTTATTGGAAAGTTTATTTATGTAGTAGGCGTTTTCAGTGTCCCCAAATAGTACAACACAGGTAACAGGGGAAGAAATTATGAAGGAAAAGGCTGTAGCCTGAGTTAAGGAAACATCCCAGCGTTTGTCTGGAGTAATTCCAGGAAGCCCTGGAAAACTGAAGTCAGGATGGCTGGATCAGAACGAACCTGGTTTTTCCCGATTGTGAGTCTTATGCTTTACCCTTTACCACTGCTCCATGAAATTCAGTGAAGTTAGTGTTGTCAGCTAGAAGTTAAATTCATGAAAATAACAAAGCAGACTTAAGTTCTTAAAATATGATTTTTTTTTTTCATTAATATAACAAAGCCTAGTTTTTGTTTTAATTTTCTCTTGTACAAAATGCAGAAAACCATTTCCTTCACAGAAAATTTAATTTCTCACAAGCTATGATGAACGTGGAGTTTGGAAGTTGCTATTCAAATTGTCGTAGCCCAAGATCACGGATGGTTATATGGTGGGGCTTGAAGTCTATTCAGCAATGAGGTTGTTACATATGGTACCAGCTGCTCATAGAATCACGAACAGGAAGGGAAGTTATTAATGCATTGTAAGGAACTAGCATAACATTTTAAACTTACCTTATATTTTAATATACACCGTTGTGAGTGAATGTTGTCGAGTTGCGGAAAAAAAACATAATGAAAACCAAAATCAAAAAAATTGAAGGCAGTTTTAGTTGTTGTCAACAAACATATTGACGGTATTTTGGCAAAAGATTATATGCTGCATTGCAGTAATATTTCTGGTTTTAACACAGTAATTATGTATTATCAATATGTTTTTTAAAAAACTAATTTATAATCTGCTTTACTTTTATAAATGAAGCACAAACCAACACTGATTCAACTAGACTTGAAAATATTTAATTTAAACTTTTTGAACTGGGTTACAGCCTTTTGCCATATATGTACATTATATATTTAATTCCGGATAGGAATATAGTTGTGTCCCGAAAGAAAACACAAAATCACAAAATATAACAATAAAAACACATGTTAATTCTGGAATGGAATGCAGTTATTTTATAAAATAAAACAACAAAATAAGGTGTGTGAAAATGGCAATAAAAATGGACGATAACAGCGATGACAACGTAAATGATAAGATACAGGAATGGATGTGAACGCAGACGACAAAAAGTTGCAGGCTTCCGTCCACTGCAATTTGTTTTGGGGTGATTTTGAAAAATCATGGAAAACCAGAAATAATTAAGGCAGGACTAGGAATCAAATTCTAGATTTTCCTAATTACGAGTGGAATCAAATTCTAGATTTTCCTAATTAGGAGTCGATTGTTAAATCACTGGTCCACGTAGTGTGGACAAGACTTTTGAGTGTGGTGTTGATGTTGTTTATTGGTTTATTTCAAATCCTCCATTATAATATCCATTCCATGAGACAGCAGTTGTTCCGTTTAACTAGGTAAATGTGCGCACACAACTGTGATCGTCATTTTGAAGTTCATACTGATTAGAATAAACATAGTATAGGCAGTTCGGAATAAAGTGAGCACTCGAAAAAACCCTGCTAAAGATCTATTTCCAGCCAATTCGTATCTTTCCGCGTGTAACGGCTAACGACGGGAAAAGTCTAACCTCCTGGGACACGTCACTTTATGTTTGCGCGTGTAAGAAAAATTGTTCAGTCGATAAGTACCTATATAGTTTGATAAAAAAGAAGTTTATTAATTATATAAAATGCAATTATATAGCTGTCAGTTGATTTTGTTTCAGTATTGTTCTATTTAAATACGAGTAAACACGGAACTATGTTGTGTTATTGCGTTGCCAACCATACAAGCAGTAAGGTGACTATCGGTAATGTTGACTTATATATAGTAACAGCTAGTGATATTTTTCAAAGGTTTAATATTTAGTGTTCACTTTATTCCGAGTGGCCTATAACAGCCATAATATTGTTTTATGTATTTCTACTGTACTATTGAAACATTCTTCAACATAATCTTCATGCCTGAAAACTGTTTTCAGTTTCCATACAAAAATGCATCAGCTAACGTCCACAGTGACATGTTTTTAGAGACTGGGTCAAGGGCGCAACAACAGGGGGAGGCCCCTCCTCCCCTTTTCTGAATAAGGAAAGTGCTGCTATTTGTCTGATACTCAATTCGCCACATGTAGAAAACAATAGGGAAACTGTAATTTATATTATGACATCCCCCCCCTTTTTTTTTTGTGAATTTGAGTTATTGCCCCCTGGACAGGGTGGCGGCTGATTATAAACATTAGAGGAATACAATAAAACCTCTTTATAAAGACCCCTCACGGTTCTCTAGAATAGGGTCTTTATATAGGGGTAGTCTTTATAAAGGGGTTTAATTGTACAGTAAAACCCCACGGTTCTTGAGGAAATGGTTGTTATAGAGAGGTGGTTATTATAAAAGGGGTTTTACTGTATGTTCAGCACATTGCTTATGTATTTGAGACACATCCTACAAAATTTGAAGTTGTTATTTCAGGTGAAACCCTGAGACAACCTTGGCCAAAAATGTGTCATTATTCTTGATGTACTTCATTATAATGTCTGGCAAATGTTACTCATTGGGGCTTGTTACACAGCTTTACTTACACAACTGTAACATAAGGGGAGACCCGGATTCAATCCCTGGCTCCGGTCATCCTGATTTTGATTTCCATTGTTTCCTGAAACAATTCCAGGTAAACGTGAGGAGCATAAATACCATTTGTCATGGCAGTCATGATAGTAATACATGAATACATGCTAAAATGAATCCATTTAGTTTAATTTCCTTCTGTCTTGGAAGTGTGCGTGTGTCTTTGTGCATACTGTATTGTAAAGCATTTATGCAAACATCTGTGAAAATACGTTTTAATAGCATTTGGAAATGCATGGTCTGCTCCTCATTATTCCACTGATAAGACTCACCACTTCCGTCCTGGGTTTGATAAAAATATAAGCAAGACTGCCCAGACAACGAGACTAGTATGTTTTGCCATTAAATGAATGCAGTGAAGGTCTCATGCTAATTTTGTCAATGCAACAGAGTTTGACAATTTTGTAATATCTGTATCCAGGTGGAGTTGTTAAGTGTTTTTTTTTTTTACAGATAGAGGGAGAGGCTGTTGTGCAAATTATGAGAAACGAAACAATTTTAATAGGTGGTGGCACTGTATTGCTGCTGAGGGATTAGATGCATATAACATGATTCATATTGTAGAAAGTACAACTTCCAGATGTGGGTACAATCAGTTCATTGGATATTTAACTGGACTGAGGCTGCACATGCAAGTGACACTTTGTTTTGATTTGTTTGTTTGGTGGGTTGAAATTGTTATTATAAAAGTAACAAAAGAAATGAAAGCTGTACATTTGGGTAAGGTAGTATCACATGCCTTGTATGTATAATTGCTTGGCTATGTACAAAAATAGTTTTTCTTCCAAGTTTTTTAAAGTGTGTATATTTATTTGTTAATGTATGTGTGATTTTGGGTGAAATGGAAGAAATTATATTCTGTTTGTTTGATGTGGGAATTGTGTTCAAAACTGGACTTTGGTAACCATTGTTTGATTAAGATACATTTAGGATAAATCAGTATTTTGTAAGTTCCCCAGAACGGAGCAGCTGTTGTTACCTTAATATGTTATGCTTGTCAAGACATTTTCTTTGCATCGAGTAGAATCAAACCAGGGAAGATTGCTAAGCTCCCTTTCACTGTGCCTGATCCATCACCAACAAGGTTTTGTTCTTCAGCTCTAGCTGCAAGCTATTATATTGCCTTTTTGTTTCACGCTTTTGTAAACTTCTCCATCAGTCTGCTGTGTGAATTCATTCAGTCATAGGCAGAATGTACTTTGGCAGTTGTGCAATAGTCCTTCCTGGGATGACTGTCCAGTTAAGGTTTGGCTGGTATCTTCAATTCCTCGCTTGTTAGAAATTATAAGTACAGTAGTTCAATATTGAAATTTAGACTACAATGAAACCTGTCTGATGCAAATATGTATGGACCTGAATTTGAACGTGTCGAAATAGTAATAATTTGTGCCTGATTTGTCATTTTAGCACAAATTGTCGTTTTAAGGTGTGAACACGACATTAATTGATAACTAACTTAACATTTAGATGTAACAGTAGTGGTTCCCAAGTGGTGCCTCAGATAATTTTATGTCCTTGTTCCAACATTGTGGCAGTGAGCTCGCCGGAGACCATTTCAGCTGTGCAGCACAGCTTGAATCTTAGGCAGTTGCAATGTCTTCCTGCATTCTGTAGTTGTAAGGATTGTGATCAAGTCTTGATCCGTACCTACCACGACCTGTAATGATTCTTTGGTAGAATAAGCAAGAACCATTTAAGGTTGAACCATCTTCAAGATGTTATATCCATGCATCACATATTTTCCATTGTGTTGTTTTTACATAGCTTTAAAAGGGATGTTTTCTCATTCCATTTAATGTGGTCCCTCACTTCCATCCATTTTTCATGTTTTGTGTTTTTATCTCTGAAAAATGTTGATCCTCTTACTTTTGCTATTGATGTTAACCTGATTCTATGGTTTGTTCCAGACGCTGACAGCAAACATCAAGATGGCTCGGACGTATATGTCAACATATCGTCTCGGAAGCTCAAACTGTTGTTTGAAATGATCCCAGGCATGAAGACCAGCAACTTTGTGGGAGAATTGTTTAGAGTTATTGAAGGTATACATATAAGGTTTATATAAAGTGGTTTTGATGTAAATGACGAATGATGCTTCTCTCATTTTCACCTCATGTCTGATTTTTAATGTAAAGTTTGCTCATTTTTGTCTTGTGATACCTTCCATACTGGGTGACATGTAACGTTTTAGCATTTAACAGTGTTACACTTGCAGCGTCTGCAAAAAATCTAAAAATTTGTTGACAGATCAAGTGACATTGGCTCCTGATCCAACCGCCATAAATTTTTGGGGAGTAACTAAAAGCCTGGAAGCACCAACTTTAAGAGTTTGGGGACCTGGTGCATGAGCCGTGCTGTAGTGTGGTACAGAAAGTATTGTTTTGTGTATAACTATTAAAAATGTTTCCAATGTGTTTAGTTATGAAAAGAAGCACTTCAAACTATGTTCCTATGATTTTAAAAATCCCATTCGCTAATTAAAAACATGATTTCCAAGGTCCTCAAAAGTGATAAAAATTACTTTTTCATATTGCTGTTGCTGAGAAAATATCAACCGTAATCTGAAAACTAAATCATAGAAACCTGCATTGGACTTGACTGCATACTTTCCAGAAATAAAATAATAGGGTCGTTGTTTGAAGTCCTGTTGAAAAATGGTTTCTACAAAAATACTGCACGCTAGTTTAGTTCTTCGTGCCTAGAGGCAATGAGGTTTTTGACAGACGTGTTGTATTCAATTTGCAGCCATCCCCGTTTCCGTGCCTCGAACGTAAAAAAAAACTAGCATCCATTTACCCTTAAGTATGTATCTGTCACTATTAAGTGATGACAGCTGCTGGATCAGCAACTTCCCAATCACCAGCAGAGGGATTGCGCAAACAGGCTTTGAAATCAGGAATATGGCCAAGTATAGTTGCAGACCTACCTGCCGACGTGTCTCCACCTCTTTGTTACCACTCCCTCTCTCTAAAGGCTGTTGTATTTAGGTTGCTACCTGGGTGAACATATTTTACACATTTGAAACCTAGAAGAGCAGAAGTGATAAGGATAACACAGAATGCGCGTCACGCCTCACCCCAACCTCTAGATTCTGGTAATTGAATTGGCATGCAGTCTTCTTACTGATAGATCACGTCTATAAGACATTCAGTGGTGACCTCATAATTTTATGAAGTAGTATTCAGCCTAGTATACATGGGCATCTTTCTTGTACTAGTAGGTCTTCTTGTTCATTTCAACTTGCAGTAAACTTGTGTTGTGAGAATGGCCACCGAGCATACTAGTGATTAGCATGCAAGCACTTGTATGCTAGCTAATGCGGGATAGGGATGGTTTTATTTTTTGTGATCTTTTGTGTACTAGTTGAATGTAAGCAAACGACGACATGCACCCACTCACGTTGTAATGGTATACAGATAAATGTGTATATATTTTTTCTCTTGTTAGAATAATGTATTTTTCAATTTTGGTGAATTCAAGGACACTGTTCGTGAACTATAATCTCAACTGAATATCTTCTAAGCCATTTTGAATGCTGAAAGAGGAAGGAAGACTGACTCAGCTTTCTGAATAGTAACACCTGTAGTATATGTAGCAGGTCAGAGACAAGCTTTAATATCGCAGCTGTTTATAGAATCTTGGTGGTTTATTGGTGCAAACACTTGTTTACATATCTGTCTCTCTCTTGGCATGTTTATGTTCCACTTAGACAAAGTGTTTGTCTTATGTGGATGTTAAAGGCAAGCAGTGAACAGACCAATAGGAATACAATTTCTACACTGGGTAGTCGTTGAGTTGTGCAGTTACATATTTGAAGTTCTGTTGATAGATATGTATGTGTCATTTCTGCCCTTTTGACTACCGTGTTGTTGCCTCTGGTTATTGTCACACACTTTGCTTCATGTGACAAAAATATTTATTTAGGAAAATTTTTCCATTAATGATTCTTTACTAGTTATGGTACATTTTGAACCACAATATGAAGAGATATGATCTGGTGTGTGCATGTATGAGTGTTTCTTTTAGTTTTTTTGTACAATCATAAGCTTACATTTTGACAGCATTGTTCAGTATCTCAACATTAAAAAAAAATGGTTTTTAAAATTTTTTCCTGACTTGTTATACTCTGACAACATGGATTCAGACTAATTGTCTTTATTTAACCAACACACTTTTTGAGTGATTGTTTTGCAGTATTGAGACACATCTGAAGAGTGCCATCCATTATATAATTTAATTTTTTTTTTGTTTATGGCTGTACTTAGCTGGGTCTTTGATTTCAGTATACAGTGGAACTTTTAGGTTTTAAACCTAGAGAGATGGAAACTATACATCCATGGAATACATTAATGTGGCCCCAATTTTTGTCAGATTTTGAAGACCACATCTATTAAATATATTGATATTTTTGTCAGTACTCTGAGAAACTGTGTAAGTTATTAGGAAGTTAATGTGTTTGTTGGTATTGCTTGACATGAAGTGGTATGCTAGCCTATTGTATCATCTTGGTACATACTTTGGTAGTTTATGTTGCAGTGTTCACAAAGAAGCGTGGGCCACCCCCAGAATTTCAGTGGCTACAGAAGTACTGCGGTGGGACAGCCAACAATAGTACTGACATTCCCGATACTAATGTGGAAGAGAATAACGACTGTGCTCAGGACCAAGATGGAGCAGAAAACCTAGGTCTGGAAGGAAGCGTGAGTATTCAGTGATGCAAGTAGGTCTCTGTTCTGTTCGAGTTATATTGGTTGTGGTTCGCTAGAGCCTTCAAGCTTCTGATACTGTCTGTCAGTTACCTATATTTGATATTTATTAGGTTGGATATCATGCAAGGTGTGAGAGTGCCACCTGGCTTGTTTACTGTACGCTGTACAGAGTTTCGGGAAAAAGTCATGCATTCAAAAACTATACCAGATGCCTACACTGTGTCCATTTACAAATAACTTTTAAGAATTGCTGTACACGCAACAAGTTGGTTTCTCATGTGTATTTTAAGAGAAAAAAAATTATTAAAATAGACATCACAGAATCAACTTTAGTTGTTAAGTTTTCTGTTCTGAAACTTCAGAGATTTCTTTAGACACACATTATATGTTTTTTATGTGGCAGTAAAAAACAATATTATTGGTTAAAGCCATGTTCATGTTAGTCACAGACAGCCAGGAAGACTACACACCAATTGAGTGCCTTGCGCATAGGGATGATATGGAAAGTGGCGAGTGTGCAATAATCCACCTTAGTGTCCAGTGTGTTCACAAGTCCTAATCACACAAAATAGCAGGAGGCAAACAGAATCAGTAAGGTTATGATCTTGCAAAAGTACAATTTGTTATATATTAGTGTTGCAACAACTTCAAATGAAGGAGAGATATTTACTAGCTGGTCTAGAATCACTGTTGTGTGTGTGTCTGGAAATGTCACAGTAGTCCAGCAGTGTTTTAAAGGTGGTGCTGGTAAACTGGTCCAACGTGTTCCTTCTCCTAGCAGTATTTTCAACACACGTAACGTATTTCCAGTTGCTGGATCTGGGCAGTCCAGACATTGCAGTCCCGCGGCAGAGCATTGCGAAGGGTGCCACACCGATTGCGGCCAGGGAGAGTGTCATCAGATATCAGATGGCCATGAAGGAGCACCATTACACCTATACACAGGTATTCAGGTAAGCCTCCATATTGGTTCTTTACTCTCGTCTGCAGCACTGCTGTATGAGTAGATTGTTTTGCAGTGTGATTCTGTTATTTGTTGCCTTCTTTGGCTCACATAATTTTGGTTTTTGCACTTTAAATTTTACAGTGTATTACATTTTCTGGTCAGTAAAACATAAATTAAAATTGTAATGGTGTATGTATATCTCTGTAAGCATGGTGTCCAGCGATCGGGAAATGCGGGAAAAGCGGGAAATGTACGGGATTGGAATTTTGGCGGGAAATGTACGGGAAATGTACGGGAATTTTCGCGGAACTAGTTTTATTCCGGGAATTTTCGCGAGGTGGAAAAATAAAATATTTGTCTGAAACAATAATTCTTAAAAGTCATTAACATGTCTTTCTGATG
>PNEQ01003583.1:27958-46455 GCA_003012365.1 Medauroidea extradentata | reverse complement strand
AGTGTGCGACAAGCTTTAACGAGCTGTCTAGCCTAGCCTGTAGCGGGCGGTCGGGTTGAATCTTACCCACACCTTGTTTTGAATTTTAACAATAATTATTTACTGAAGTGTGTAAGATACACGAGCAAACAATGTACAGTATTTATTGCTTGTGTGGTGCAAGAAAATGACCCTTTGAATGAAATCTCGTTTTTTTTTAATTATTAGTTTTGTTCTGTACGGGAATTTCGAGGAAAATTCGGGAAATGTACGGGAAATGTACGGGAATTTTATTCTGTAATCTGGCTGGACACCATGGTAAGGCTGTTACTTGGTGTTTGAATTTAGCTGTAGCATGTATGAAGTGTGTAAAACTGTGGTTACCTGCATAAGAAATAACCTTCCAGACAATGGTGGAATAATACTTAATAAAAACAGCACATATTCTATACTAACTGTTTTGGTACCCTCTGAAATTGTCAAACATCTTTCTCATAGTGTTGTGTGCTGCCCAATATGCCATTAATAGAAACAAGCAAAACTATAATGCAGTACCTTTGCTGCAATTGTGTTTTTTTTCAAAGGTGGGTCACCACTTGATGTTTCATATAAAATGCAAAATAGCGAAAAGCCTCAGTAGTGTGTGTAGTGGTGACAAGACACACGCCATGTCACCCTTATCACTTCCAAGCTTTCTGCCTTGATGCGTGCAGACATGAACCAGGTAGGAGAGCACTTTATTACAGTGCAGAGGAGTCCCAGTGGAGTGACAGTTTTGTCACGTGTGCAGGGTGTACGTGGGAACATGGAATGTGAACGGGCAGCCTCCGACCGTGGAACTTACGGAGTGGTTGGCACATGATCCGGAGCCACCAGACATCTACGCCATCGGCTTCCAAGAGCTTGACCTGAGCAAGGAGGCGTTTCTCTTCAATGACACACCTCGTGAAGAAGAGTGGAGGTATGTTAATGAAGACGTAAATTAAAATCTTTGGTGAAAACTGTGGAAATCGCAGATTAATACTTTTTTTTATGTAGTATGAATGGATTGTCAAGGCATAAACAAAGTGATTTTATTGACTGTTGGTTGGCCGGCTGGCTGGTGCTTAAGTAGTTCTTCCCTTGTTTTCCTGTCAATAGTGACCCGCCCTCGGCCAATCCTGTTTTCCTTCTTATTGGTCACACTAGCTTAACGAACTGGAGACATGCGACATCCCCCTCTTTCCTCTGAATCATGGTCTTCAGGATGTTTTACCTACTGAAGTGGCTGCCTCTCTCTTAAATCGCCTCTCAGGTTGATTTGGTGAAGTCGGGACTGTGTAGGCCATACAAGTTCTTCTTCCTTCTAGTTCCTCTTATTCTTTGTTTTGGAGATGGCAGAGAGGATAGCATGGGATCACCTTGTCTTTGTGTTTCCGCAGATATCTCCCAAACATTTAATGGGATCACGTATTGCTTCTTAATTCTGTTAAACCTATTAGGCTACGTACAATGATTTTGAGAAGAATCATGGACATATGCCATTGTAGTACTGCAGTTGCATACATCCATGATTCTACTCAAAATCGTTCACTCCCATTGCAGTTATCACGAAAAGAAGCCGGATGTGTGTTGGCTGTTTTTTATTTACATATTGTATGTTTAGTATATGGCTGTCTTTTTCAATCTGAAAATGAAAATCAGAAAGTTTAAAAAGCAAATGTCTGAGTAATGTTATAATTGAAAGAAGTAAATTATGTTGTCTAATAAATCAGAGTTTAAATTAAATAAAATTAAAAATATGATATACAGGTATTAGCTTGTACATTACTTTTTGAAACATTTGGTCTTGAGAAATTTAAGCAACATTGTATGTTCTCACTACTACTGGCCACATTCTTTCATCTGCAGATGGTCCCACTCTAAATACACTTCTTTAAAATTACGGCTGTGAAAATGTTGTTCGTACTATCTACTTTGAATACAGTTGTCTACAGTACATTTTCCAAAAAATGTTGACCATTCTGTTCATCCCCAAAAACAATTGCTATGTGCCAGCCAATATTAATTTATCTAGAAAGCATTTTTTGCTATCAGTGCCAAGAAATCGGAGGACAGGAGACCTTAAGAACTGAAGTGGTTAATTGAATTGAAGATTTCTGACATATTTTGTAGAGAGTTATTTTGGGGACTGTTACATGTATGCTTACGTATTTACTGTATATACTTTTGTACAGTTCGCTCTCGTGTATAGTGCGCACCACAATTTTCGCAACAAGTTCTAGGGAAATAATTTTAAGTGCATTGCTAGCATGTGAAAAAATCGTGGGAGTAAGAGACAGTGTAGTAGTGCGAGGGAGACTGCAATGAATGGGCCAGAGTGGAGAGAAGAAGGAACTGTGGCTGGTAACAAAGAAAAAAGAGATGATAGATGACATTCACACTGGCTAGCAGAGAGGATAGAGGCGAGCCGAGCCGGAGGGGGGGGGGTATGGCTAGCCTCTCCTTTGTCCGCAGCTATCTATAAATAACCTGTCAAGGTCAGTTGCTGCCTGCTTGCAGCCAGCTGACCTGTGTGTGTGTCTGCACGACATCCCCCCCTCCCCGCTCCTTTCTTGCTGTGCTGTGTATGTGCCGCTTCCAGCATGTCCCCCTCCCCCCTTCCTCATAGGGGTAACTGCCATGACAGAAGAGCAAGCTTGCCTTTTTTATTTACTGTCCAGCCAAAGGTGAGGAGAAAGCAAGGCTCAGGAATGCAGCAGGGGGTGGCTACAAGCAGAGAGAGGGCTGTGCGGCCCCAGCCACCACTCTGCCTTGCCTTGTCTTCCCTCTTCCGGCTGGGAGGGGGGGGTGGGGAAGAACAGTGATACCCTTTGTCTTCCTTGCTTTCCCCATGGAAAGATAGCTGATCACGAGGGGGAGAGAGGAAAATAAAAGGAAGAGGAGTAATGATGGTGGAACAGGGCAGTCAGAACATTTTCTCTCTCTGCCTCCCTCTCTTGACCCCCCGCCACTTTACTACTACAACTCCGCCTTCCTTCCCTTTCCGCCGCCGCCTTTTTTCCACTTTTTTTTTTCTATTTTCGGTGTATAGTGCACACTCCTGAATTTTTATCAGTTGTTTTGGAATAAAAGTGTGCACTATACACGAGTAAATACATATTGGCTCCTTCATAATATAAGCTAAATTTTCATTGATTCACATTTAATGTGACAATCATACCATGCAAACACCAGATCTAGTGGATGCATGGATCTTGGATTGGTTGTAAACAAGAGAAGAATGCTCGTTGTATGCTTGTCTTAGGAAAGCTGTAATGAGTGGCTTGCACCCGAAGGCTCGGTATCGCAAGATAGCCCTTGTCAGACTGGTTGGCATGATGCTTCTAGTCTTTGTGCAAGAACAGCACGTTGCCTATGTCCGAGCTGTCGCCACTGAAACTGTTGGCACCGGCATTATGGGCAAAATGGTAAATATCAACGTATTTACTTCCTACATCTCTCTTATTCTATCAGCCCACGAAAACAGTTTCTGCAGTGTTTTACTTTAAACAAAATAGGTACTGATAATGGATAAAACAATGTGAATGGACTAGACTGTAATAAGCCTGTGTTAGAAATATTGAAACTAATCATTAGAAGTTTGTTTGCTAAGCTACTGAATACAGTACTATGTTTTGGTATTGTGCCAAAATAAATAATCATTTTAAATGTAATGTATGTGTTATATGAACTACTATGCCCATTTTTAATATTATGGGAATATCATAGTCTTAATAATGTGAGCCAACTATAAAAGCTGGGAACGCTGTCTAAGCAATCTTCATAACAGATGATGGTGTAGCATTAAGTAGCAGTTTGTATTCTTGGGCTTTTATTGCAACTCATGGATCCTGTTTATTGTATTCTAATTAAGTGTAGGGCGTTCTTTTGTGTAGTTTTAATATGCTTCTTTTTGTAGTTTTTGTTTTAAGTTTTCATAGGAGTGTTCTTAATGAAAGAGTGATGTTCAAATGTAGGGCAACAAAGGAGGAGTTGGTGTGCGGTTTGAGCTGCACAATACATCATTCTGCTTTGTCAACTCCCATCTTGCTGCCCATGTTGAGGAGTTTGAGCGCCGTAACCAGGACTACCACGACATTTGCTCGCGCATGAGCTTCACTCGCTTCCTGCCACCAAAAGGCATTAAGGATCATGAGTAAGTTAAGATTAAGTGTACTTTCTCTTACAGTTGCTTATTGTGTTTTGCCAGAATGTGTGTTGCTTGGGTTTCAAAAACTTGGAACTACTGATTTCATAACTGTGATATCTTTTTAATGGGTAAATAAGATAAGCTTTAATTCTAATAAGGATGTTTATCTTTCACATCTTTCCATTGAATTTGTCCGGTTGGTAGTATGGGCCAAAAGGAAAGTTGTGAACAAGAGAATTGTTAAAATTTTGATAACTTTGAACACTAGAACATAAATTTGATTGAGATTTAACTGTAACCATAAAGTTGTGTGCAGTGCCAAAATTGAAAAAGTTTGTAAATTAAAGTACAGTACTGAAATTAGTACACCTACCCTTAGCTACATAGCTTAGACTTTGTGTAAAATGATGGTGTAAATAGTTGGAAAGCTATTTAAGTCCAAAAATAATTAAGTTTCTGTATAAGTATGGATAGTTGTTGGTACAAATAATTGTAGTCCACTGTTGATACTTTGAAACTTGATGTTTGTTGTAGCCAAGTGTACTGGTTGGGTGATCTGAATTACCGAATCACTGATCGTGATGCACGTGAAGTTAAGGATTACATAGATGAAGGGAACTACGAGGCAGTGCTGCAGTACGACCAACTGAACCAGCAGCGGCGCCTGAGGACTGTGTTTGTTGGCTACCGAGAGGGCGTCATCAACTTCCGCCCCACCTACAAGTACGACAGTGGCTCAGACAACTGGGATTCCAGGTGTGTAGAGTGCTGTCTGTGGCAGTTTACCTATTATTGTTTGTTACTGCTGGGGGTAATACAATATATTTCATCTTCATCAGTCCCTTAATTTATAACAGTTTTTCACTATTCAGTAGTGTATAAGTTTACCATCATCTCAGTATCTGACTTTCTAAGCAGTATCATTTATTGAGCACATTATTTAGTTGGAGGTCACCATTCACACTTATTTATTTACCATCCTAAGTAGAAATTCACAAAGAATTATTTTATTTGTGCTTTTAAATGTGTATTGCAATAAGAGGTTACGAGACTGTGAGAAGACATTTAAGTACTTTATCTGAATGGTTGAGGAATTTTTTCCCAGCTTTTTGTAAGCAATTTTGAATATTTGTCTTGTTAATGTTAATAGTAGAAGATATTTTCTGGAGTTCAAAATAATTATAACTCTTGTTGTTTTGTGTGTGTTGCAGTGAGAAAAACCGTGCACCTGCGTGGTGCGACAGAATATTATGGAAGGGAGAAGGTATTCAACAAGTTGAATATCGCAGTCATCCCGAGTTGAAAATCAGTGACCACAAAGCTGTCAGTGCAATTTTCGATTCACAGGTTTGTATGTTCCTCTTTTTGTTTCAGCACATCTGAAGTTGGCAGTTAATGTAAGATATTTGCTCAAACGTTATTTCATATTTTTTTTCCACCAGTTGCGTGACCCTCGCTTTGTTCAAGGATAGTGGGTGTAACTGTATATTCCGAAGGAAAACAGTTCTGTTAGTATCTCACTTACCATAGTTTTCATTGCATAATGCATTCAGTTCATTCATACCAAAAATATTTTTTATTTGTTGGTACTTCTTTTCTGTATTGAAATAAAAAGGAATTAGCAATGGTTTAAAGTCTTCCATCCATGTATGTCGCTAAGCTTTGAGAATTGAAAATTTTGAACATTATTTTTCTGCTAGAAAATTTTGTGACTTTCCCATATCTTCATTTAGTTTTCTTTTTCTCAGTCTATCTTTGACATGTGTTTTTAAGGTTGAGTTTTTTTACATTAAAAAAATGTGGTACAAAGTCTGTAAAGATGTCTAGACGCATGTAGTAAGTACATTATGTCTATTATTTTCCATAAAAAATATTCATTCCTGAAATACTCACGAGAAAGTTTACGGCTGAAGACCTCACATCAGTTTTTTTTAATATGGAATCTGTTATAAATACTTTTAATACAAGACACAAGTTGTAAGTAAATACAAGATGGTACTTGTAGACAAAAAATGTATGTATACTTAGGTAGTAGTATACACACATTTTTCCCGTGGAAGCGTGGTCAAGACGTTTTGCTGGCTAGGCCAGCTTCACCAGGCAGTGAGTGAAAGCACACTGAAGTCTACTGTCCATCATTTGTTTGTGATCAGTACACTTAGCAGTCATAGGGCATACTAGGATGCAGCTGAACATTTGAATATTGGCAATGTGTTTATCTTATGTTTAGGACAGACGGCTGCCCGTACTTAGTGATGTATTAATGTGCCAGGTCTACCATCTTGATTCAGCACTATTATTGGACTTTGGTAGTACTCTCACCACTCTGGTTGAAAAGCAGGAGTCAGAATTCACTTTGTGTGATGCTGCAAACGCTACAATTGGTTTCTCGTATAATTCAACATTAGCACCTGTTGTGACAATGTTTCCACGAAAGTTATGTCTGTGTTCTACTCTCATATATTGTGTAAAAAGTGTGATTTGTAGCTTAGCGACCTTTTTCCTGCCGTATTGCATAAGTAATAAAATTACGTATATAACTCTTGGAGTAAGTTAAAGTGTTTTTAATTTTTTAAAAATTTGTTTGACTGTGCAGGTTGCCAAAGGGATGATGGTTTTCTGTGCAGGTACGGGTAATTGATGCAGTGAAATATCGCAGAATCCACGAGGAAGTGATGAAAAAACTGGACAAGCTGGAGAATGAGTTCCTGCCACAGGTGATGGTGGACAACACAGAGGTGATCTTCGACACAGTGCGATACCTTGAGAGCCAGAGCAAGGATCTCATTATTGCCAATACAGGACAGGTGAATAAAAGGTCAATCAAGCAGTTAATAGCCTGGCACCTCTTTAAAGTCTTCAATAATAATTTTTCACGCACCCTCCACGTGTTGTTGTGTCATCAATGTGAGGGGGTGGTTGCTTCCAGTCGTTCGTTGGAAGAACAACAGCATCTGTGGTGCATCAATTTATTTATATTTCACAAAAGAAAATGTAAGCAAATAATTTTTTAAAAATCAATTCTGTCGGTGAAAATATTTGTGTGATTTTGTCGATTTTGATGAGGCAATTTTGCTGACTTTTTTTGTTATTTTTTATGTCATTTTGTCATAAATTTAGCTAATTGTGTAAACGTTGAACAAATATTTTAGAGGTAACGAATGTGTGCGTAGTATCATACTTTTAGTTAAATATTTAAATAAAATGACTTTCTTTGTAAAAAATGTGTTAATTGAGTAGGTGAAAATCTACCCATTTGTTACATTTTTTGGTTAGATTAGGATTAACACACCAATACTTATGAACGGAATGGGGGATACAATTTTATAAAATAACATTAGTCATGAAAATAAGTTGTTATCAGTACTGTATTATTTTTTCAAGTAAAATCAGACACTTTCTAAAAAAAATGCAGAGAATTCAGTACTTTAGGTTATGTTGAACCTCCTAACAATTTAGCCACACAACTATATAATTAAACTGCGAGATAAATTAATTTAGGTAATATTTTATGGCATTGTGTGGGTATTAATTACTTGAAGTTACAAGAAACGCCACAAAGAATAAAAAACTCTGAATATCTTGAATTTGTTCATTTGCTTCACCTCTAAATGTTCTATTTAAGATGCAACAATTTTACCCCATTTTCACTTATTTGTCGCCATAAAATTATGCAGGATTATGTAATTCGTTCCTCACATTTTACGCGACGCGTGAAGAAGATTTACATTGTGTCGGTTTCCGATACTTCCATTCTGCCAAAATATGCATCACAACATTACAGACGTAAATTTCTTTGTTCGTAATAAATTTTGCCTTAATAAAATATATAATATTTATTTTATAACTACAAATTTCAAACCAAAATAAACGAGAATTACGTAAAACCAAACACGTTGCGTTACTTGACCCATACAACCACCATTTTCATGTCTTTTTCGATACCCTCGAAACTCTCTTTCGTTGTCGAATATCAATTTTCTCAATTCCTATAATTGATATCTCAAATCAGACGTAAGTTGCTACGGAAAACTCCAAAAATAGCGCAATTCTTTCGTAATTTTGCATATACTGTAATTGATCAGTTTCGTGATTTCAAACACAAATGGCAAAATTCGCAAAAATTTTGCGATGTCGCACGTTGCGAAAAGTAAGTGCCTCTAACTATTAGGTTCATACCTAAGTGCCATATTTGTATTGAAAAGTGTTAGGAAAATGAAAATTGGCTGAAATGAAACAGTTGCTAGGAATTCAAAATTGGTTACTTAATCATGTACTCCCTATAATTATAATGTTATTCTTAGAGTTGTCTTGAAAATGTTAACTTTGGTTCCCCGACTAAACTCTGTGACTGCAAACTTGATAGTCAGAGACATCTTAAATGTGATCTTGCTGCACGTAGTGTGCTCAGGGGTGTCGTTGATTGATTGTGTCTTAAAAGTGTATTGTGCTCCTAAATACAGGTGCAGGGCGTCTGTAGGGAATAATTGAGCTATTATGCTTCTCCTGTGCCTACTTCTGCAGGCATTGTGTGTATTACCTAGCGTAACTGCATGTTATAAGTCTGGTGTTGTAAAGGGGGGACTGAATGCAGTAGGTGACGTACCACTTATTGCTGTTGCGTACTAGACACACACTGGTCAGCTGTTCTTTCATTGTTTCGTTCATTGTGACAGTGTTGACCATGTTTAGTTTCATTGTAATTTTTGTCTAGTTTTATAGACCTGTTTCTTCTTCATTGCACTGCTGTACTAAAGCTGTACTTTTAGTATGTTTGCAAGTTAAAATTATGTTGCTCTTACCTCCGTACAAGATTTGCTAATGTTTCTAGGTACCTGTTACATTTGAGTTCATTAAGAAGTTGGATGATTCAAGTTACTGCAAGGATTGGCTGAACATTGAGCCATATGCTGGTTTCATAATGCCAGGTATGCTCGTAACGTTGATAAACATCTGTAATTTCATTTGTTAGCAATTTTATACAGTTGGCCCATCTTATCTACGTCATATCCGCGGTTTTCACCAACCGCAGTTGGAAAATGAGAAAAAAAATTAAAATACAAACATGAAATTCTTAAGAAATCGTATTCATCACAGTAGTACAAAAGTCATGTAAGATGACAACAACAGACTTTGATATGTGAAAGCTGCGCAGTGTGGCAGACAGAGAGAGTGTGACTTTATAGCAGCATCACTCTCCACACTGACAACCTTTGCCTAGTCACTTTCTCATATCAGTGTTGCCTGATGTGCATGCGTTACTTATGTCCTTTAGATTTGTTGTATGTTTGTAAGTGCCATGCAGAACTATGTAGTAGTATTTGGGGAGAGAAGTGTAATACTGTAGTATCTGTCTTATTTTTTACAAACACAACGGGTAGTCGTAGTTATGGTGTGTACAAACACATAAATTACAGTACTTTTAGAATGGCAGTTTTGTAATGGTATTATTTCTTCAAAGTAAACGTGTAGCATTATATAGGTTTGAGTTCAGATGTGTTACAAATAGGGATGTATTGATACCACATTTTACCTTTACTGACATGGCTGGAGGCTTGGAGCACAGAACTGGCAACAGTGTAGCAGCAGCACAGTGCAACCACAAATCTGCCATCTACCTCCTCCCTCCCTGGCCCTAGTATCTACCGTCTTCTGTCAGAACTGCCCAATTGGTAACAGCTTATGTGCTGGAAAGAGCAAAATGTTTACTTGCAGAGGAGGGAAGAAGAGTGGAAGTGGGAAGGAGTGTTTATGTTAAACAAGTGAACAAAAGGGAACAGGAAATAGTGGTGCAAAGCAACAAAGCAAGGTCACTATCTCTTCATAAATTTTCCCTATGTGAATGCAGGTGAGAGAAAATCTATATACATGGAAGATAGTTATGAGTGTTAGCAGTCCTTTTTGCTGTGTGCCTTATCTCCATAGGAAACTAAAGAGCCAACAACAATGTGGTGTCATATGACGAGGGGAATTCATGCTCTTCCTCGCAGTTTCTCCCTCCTTAGTTTCATTTACTTCTTCAGCCAGCTATACATCTAGAGGATAGGAGGATCCTTTTCCCTTTCCCCTCTACACCTTTAACCCATGCTGGGCAGTCTAAAATAGCTTGACTCGCCTGCAAGGTGTAGTAGAAAAACAGCCGGGCATGTCCTGCACCACTGCTCAATAGCCATTCTTGTTTATGCTGACATGTGCAAAATAAGTAATGCTTAAGTTATGTTGTTTATTTTTCTTTCATAATATGCTAATGCAATAACATGGTGCAATTATGTGCTGGAGTATAAAATATGCCGGTAAATAAGATGCTCATTTGCTGTATAGTTACCGGTTTAAACAGAAGAAAATACAGATACTGATAAACAGTTGATGCTGCCGATTTTTACAGATACTTAGTATCAGTTATTAGTATTGGTACATCCCTAATTAGGAGCTGATATTTAGTATCAGAATCTGTGGTGTCATTATCTAAGTTGTGTAATGTGATTTTCATATTATTCCAATTTTTGTGTGTGTGCGTGTGTTTGGCGTTTTCTTTTGATACATATTTCAGTACTCTTAAGATGTTTTATAATTGTTTTAATTAGTTTGACTTCAAGCTTTAAACTTTACACTGCAAATGACATTGTCTTCCCATTAGTCTTGCTACCGTTGAGTATGAATGGTGCAATACATATATCCAATTGTAACATGATATGTGAACATAAGATACAATTTGAGTCAGGTCATTAATGTACAGTGTCTGTTAGTGCGGAGTTGTTTACACCAGCTGCAGGTTGATAAAATAATTTTCTTACAGGTGAAAAGTCTGATATAAGGTTAGAGGTCTACGTAGACAAGACGTCAGCTTTCAAGTTGAACTCGGGAGAGGACAAGCTGTATGATATTCTGGTTCTTCACCTGGAGGGTGGTAAAGACATCTTCATCACAGTTACTGGTCAGTGTATTCATGTATATTGTTTCTTTCTAAGTGATGCAGGTTAATACAGTATGTTAAATGTCTGTAGTTGTGAATGTGAAAGAGAAAGATACATGTTAGTAACCTCAGACCTGCATAATGTGAAGCCTCATTGCCACTCTTACATGTAGTACAATAGTACTTGTTGATATTGTAGTCACATTTTGTGATGATTTTGTGTTACGCATTCAGGTCTGCATATTTAAAGTGCAATTTTTAAAAACATTTTTTAATGTGGCTGTGCCAAAATGTTAACATTGCTCTTAACATATACTAGTGGAGCAAGAGCTTGAGTTAAGCCAGTGTGATACTAGATCGAGATGTGTGATCATAACTGTTCCATTAGTAGGACAAGAGTTAATTTCAAGTGGTGTATCGCTTTAGGCTTAAGTTAATAGTACGTACATATGTAAAGATATTGAGCCCAAACATGTTACCTGGGAACTTCGTAAAGTGGTTTTGTTCTATTCCTGGTGTGAAATGGAATAATTTTTGCTTACTGTAACACACTTTTGTGCTGGGAAATTTTTGTGGGAAAAATTTGTTTACCGTAGTTACTGAAATATTTATCCCTGGTACAATAATGTTCAATAAGTCACTGTGATTGACATGTGTTTGAACTGTGCTGCTGAATATTTATGGCATGCCTACGACAGTGTGATACTACTGTACGAACTGTAGTGGCTGTTCTAGTGGCAATGTGTATATTGTATATCTGGTTTTGGTTCAAACTCCTTGTCATGTTGCTGGTTGTTCAGTGATGATACCTGTCTTATTACTGAGAGCAAGCGTAGCTGATTGGTAGTTTCACATTCACTCGCAGGCACGTACGAGAGAAGTTGTTTCGGCTCCTCGATTGAGGCACTGGTGTACATCTCTGTGCCTGTCAGAGAGATCCCCATTGGTCGACTCATGGAGTTGGTGCGTACTGTAATTGCAGCATCACCGTAGCTTTGTCAGTGAAACTGAGTGTGACATTGTTTGAACGCTGTTTAGTTGTTTTTTAAAATGTATTTATCTGTTTATTTATAAAAAAAAACGTTGCTTGGATGATTTTATAGAATGAAGTTATTTGTACTTTGGAAACTTTTATTGCATAAGTGTTAACTTTGAACATTGTGTGAGTACAGTATTTAATCCCAGCATGAAGTAAGTTGACATGACATCAGTATGTATGTTAAACTTTTATTGATAAATTTTATTGAAGGTTTCTGTCGTGAAGGAGTCTGTAACCTTAAGAAGACTTACCTATTCTTTTTAAATAATAGACATTTCCAGTATTAATTTCAATTTCTGTACAAACTTAAATTGGCAAATTACAATAATTTTCCTCGAATCCTTTGAGTGTTGGAACATTTATTTAAAGAATGATTTATTTATAAAACGGGTAGATTGATTATGTGAAGTTAAGTGTAAGTTGAGTTCTTACATGGGAGCCAACAAAAATAAGGCTTCAAAAATATAATGAAGTAGAGGAAAGTTTCAGTAGACTTTGATGGGTGACAGTTTGTAAAATACATTGATTGTGGTGTTTGTAGGAGAACAGCAAGGAAATCAGCAGTCCGCAGGACCCGTACCCTATCCCGAAGGAAGTGTGGTTCCTCGTGGATCATCTTTATCGACATGGTCTGAAGCAGCCCAACTTGTTTGAACAGCCAGGCCTTCACTCAGAGCTAATTGCCATACGCAACTGGCTGGATTGTGGTTCTCCGGACCCCTTGCGTATCCTTTCAAGTAATCCGTTTGTGTACAGAAATTGTTTTCACTGTTTATACTGGGTTCGTATATTAATGGTATGGTAAGATAAGTGGGCTGTACGTCCCGTCGACGGCGAGATCATTAGAGACAATGATACACCACTTGGTACATTGACAAGAGCTGGGAGAGAATTCCGCCGTGACCTTTGTTAAGGAACCATCCCAGCATTCGCTTGGAGTGATTTAGCATGCCTAAATGGTCTACCTATTGCATAGCGTCCATACAAAGTCAGAGGCGGGCAGAACTTGTAAACAAGGCACAATTTTACAGGTTTGAAACAGTAAAAAGTGATAAATTCTCACAATTCACTGCATCTTAGAATATACTGCCACTTCATTGGTTCTGCATCCAGGAGAAGGTAGGGTAAGTTTTACTCATAAAATATTAGCTTCTTAGCATTTGTGGAAGTTTATTCTAAAATAGTATAGCAAAAAAAATTAAAACAAAAAAATCGTTTATTAAAAATCTATTCTGTTAATGCTATAAATATTATCATTTATCACCTTTTTATACCTGAAATGAAATACCAGTTGACCTAAGTGCCAAATATTCTCATACAGAAAGAAGCCACAGAGACTGTGTAGTTAGTAAATGTGTGATACAGAGCTAAGTAGCTCGACTGTAACACGTGGAACTCACATTCTGAAGGAAACTGGTTAGATTTCTGGTTCTGGCCAACCTGATTTCAGTTTACCATGGTTTCCCAAAATGGCTCCAGTCGAATTGTTGTATGGTGCCTTCTCAGAGACTTGGCCTCGTGTAAAGTTGTAAGAAACTATCTTTAATCAATGTGACATAAGCCCACTTAAATAACAAGTAACAATATAAGTGTGTGAGGCGTAGTTGTGTGTTCCTTAATGGTGCGTACAGCTGGCAGCATCCACTCAGTAGCAGAGGCATTGCTGCTACTGCTGGAGTCGACGGCAGAGCCAATCATCCCTTACAACCTGCACAATGTGTGTCTGGCAGCAGCCTCCAACTATTTACAGTGCAAGCAGGTGAGCTGCTTCTCTTCCTTACAGCCTCCATGTGGGCACATCAAGCTTTACTCTGCTGTCACGTAGCATAGAAAAACAAAGTGTTTACATTCACATACACAAGTGCCTGACTCCCGTTAGCATGGGTGCTTGTAGACTAACATTCCACTATGGCATTGTGTTTTTATTAATGTGAAGTGAAAATTGTTTTCCACATCAGGATGTTGAATTGAAGTTGCTGAAGACTTTCACAAAAAAAGTTACATGTGCTGTAGTTTATCGAACTAAAGTTACGCTCACTGTAAAATATGTAGTTTATGATGGTAAATTGCCAAAGATTAAGAAATTTTGCAGTTTGTGTTGCCATTAAATTTATGGTACTTGATAATAAGCCTCAACTACAATTGTATAAAGATTTATATATTTAAATACTTATTTGGTTTAAACTTGAGTAAACACTTATTTTGTACTTTCAGTGACTGTTATGTATTATTCTGGTCTGGGGTACTTGTATGTGAAAGTTTCAGTATACTAATGTGCATGTTATAAAGTTATATGTGCAATAAGCCCTTGATGTACACACCAGTAGCAACAGACGGTGTTAAATGTGTGTGTGTTGGCAGCTTGTAATGCAGCTCCCGGAGCACAGGAAGAATGTATTCCTGTACCTGTGTGCGTTCCTCCAGGAGGTGCTGAGCCATGCTACAGAGAACAGTCTTGATGCAAAAACAATAGGTGAGTCTGACCTTCATACATACTTGTTTCAGGAGCATGCTGAGTATACATGTGTAGTCTCTTTAAATACAACGGTGAAAGGACCTGAATTTGTACACTTTGTAATAATGAGGCTCATATTAACAGAATTGTCTGTAGAATATACAACATTTTAAATAGTAAACATTTGACACAGTTATTAAAGATCTAATAAAACATTCTTATCGCCTGTGTGATTCTTTTTCCACCACATGACAAAGTGTTATAATAATAAATATTTGTTATTAAGCATACAGATTATCATTGAATTTTCTGTATCACTCCAAGAAGGAATAAGAGAACTTTTTCTATTGAAAACTTTGTATTAAATTGGCTTTTATTATAAGTGTTTTTTAGTACAACACAAGTCCGATTATAGTACCATTGGTGCAAAGACTGTAGTTATTTAAGATAATGCTTTTGAGAATCTTCAAAAAATTTAAAGTATGAAATAAAAGAAAAGAAAAAGGTAAAATTCCAATTAAGTTGAAGGATATTTAAAAAAAATGTGCCTGTCGGTACACAGAAAAACCATATTAAGAGATTTTGCCACTTTCATCAGTTGGTAGGCTATAGCTGTAAAAAAACAGTGGAAAAACCTTACAGCATTGTGCTGAAGCATGCATCTGCTGAGTAAAGCTGCGCGTGTGGTGAGTTAGGTTATGTGCATGACGCCTGAAACAATGTACGTGTGACACGCTGTGCTCTCTCACCTTGCATTATTCCAGTATTTGCTCTTTTACTCTGTCGGCAGTGGCAGGTGGCCTAGATCTGGTACAACTGCTGACCCAGCAACATCGCATTGAGTCACCCCATCTGCATTCAATCCACCCTTCCACCCCCCTTACCCATAGCCAACTCTAATACTCCGGCCAGTCTGCACTCAACAAATTCAGGACGGGGAGAGTAGGGCAATACGTCACAGGGGAAAATGTGGACACGAAACTGGTGGAAAATATTAGATTAGGAGGAACAGTTCTACGCAGGCTGACCTTTGTACAGTAGAACCTCTTTGTATTGAACACAGATGTGTTGAATGTCCGTATCTATGCAACACTATCTGTGGTCCCATTTCTTATTTCTTTGCATTTCAAGACGACGTCCATTTAATGTCTACATGTATTGAAAATGTTTGCCAGTCCCCTGAGAAATGATAGATTGAGGTTCCACTATGTGTAACTACGAAGTACCACCAGCCTGTGAGTACCTCAGCCTTCTATTTAATTGGTTAACCTAACAGTCAAAGCCTTCTTCATATACTTCTTTTCTAATGAAGTAAAGAAATGTTGCAATGAATGTCTCATCACCAACATGCTCAATCTGCTGCCTTCTTGAGATACCTGCCTCCTTCATGATCCTGTGTGGCAAGCTGGCGATTGCCAGACATGTGGTCCTTTCTTCAGGTAAGTGTGGTAGCTGGTAGGTCTGATGCACTATAAATAAAAGTACTTTCCCATTTGCAGCTTTAAACACACACATTAGTACCCAATACTAGGAGTGTGTGAAGCAGTAATTTTTTGCTTTGAAGCAAAGCCAAATATATTTCCTTCGAAGTCGAGTTGAAGTTGAATATTTTATTGTTTCGTGAATCACACATAATGTTTGCTATGCTATAGTAATACAGTACTGCCACATGATTAAAGTATGGCTCTATATAAATCTGGATGATCTGTTTTCAGCTGATTATGTAATGTCTTTTTTGTGCCTAAACAGTAAAACAGAATGTATATATTTTGCAATGGAGAGAAAATAATTAACTTTAACTAAAACTAAGTATAATTATGTATGTATTTAAATTGCTCCTTATTACATTAACACTCAGTGAATAAAAAAAATTAATTTATAATACTGGTTAGCATTTTGAAATTTTTGAAGCAAGTTTTACACTTTACTTCTGATTTACTTAAAAAATTTCAAATACAGCTTTTTCCACTGCTTTGCGCAGATCAAGCCGATTAAGACTGGAACTTTGTCTATATGGTTAAATGAACTCCGGATATTAAATGCCCAATAAGCTCCATATTGTAAATGGCCATGTAATTACTGGGTCCTACTTGCAGGTAAGAAAAGCAAAACACTACAGAGCAAACAATAGTAGATTGCCTCACATTACAATTATCATATTTACCCACGTATTGTACGCCCTTATGCACACTGAATTTTCACGTCTGAATTTGTTGTAAAAAAAAATTTTGGTAATATTAGAAGTGGTTGTATGTCTCTGGGGCACGAGTCATTTTTGTCTCGGGGGCACAAAAGTGGTTCGTAGTCTCAGTAGCACAAAAGTGGTTCGTAGTCTCAGTAGCACAAAAGTGGTTCTTACTCTCAGTAGCACAAAAGTGGTTCTCAGTCTCAGTAGCACAAAAGTGGTTCTTTGTCTCAGTAGCACAAAAGTGGTTCTCAGTCTCAGTAGCCCAAAAGTGGTTCTCAGTCTCAGTAGCCCAAAAGTGGTTCTCAGTCTCAGTAGCACAAAAGTGGTTCTCAGTCTCAGGAGCACAAAAGTGGTTCTTAATCTCAGGAGCACAAAAGTGGTTATTTGTTTGGGGAACAAAAAAGTGGTTCTTTGGGGAACAGAAAAGTGGTTCTTAGTCTCAGTAGCACAAAAGTGGTTCGTAGTCTCAGGAGCACAAAAGTGGTTCTTTGTCTGGGGAATAGAAAAGTAGTTCTTTGTCGCGGGAGCACAAAAGTGTTTCTTTGTCTGGGGAACAGAAAAGTGGTTCTTAGTCTCAGTAGCACAAAAGTGGTTCTTAGTCTCAGGAGCACAAAAGTGGTTCTTTGTCTGGGGAACAGAAAAGTAGTTCTTTGTCTCAGGAGCATAAAAGTGGTCGTTTGTGTTGGGAGCATAAAATGGTTCTTTGTTTCGAAAGCATTAAAGTGGTAGTTTGTGTCAGGAGCATTAAAGTGGTTCTTCGAAGCTTGGAACTACCCACAAAACGAATATTCGGTAGCCTAATATTCAATTCTACTTCGAAATTTTGAAGTTTTGCACACCCATACCAGTACAAGTACATTAATACACAACAGTACAACTCAAAACTCTCATTAGCAGTACTGATAGTGTATCTGATTGGAAACTGCAGCTATCCAAGAGCGAAAAGCAGAGGATAAAGTGACTTGTAGGTGATGCTCTTAAGTTAAAGGGACTGGACAATGATTGGGAGGCATGGCAACAGAGGATACGATAAAGTCTCACTCTGCCTCTTTGTCTGCTACAACAAATTAACAGTCACTGGTCAGCGACCATTGTATACGGTACTACGGACTATGGCAAACTAATTAGTTTGATGTTTCTGTTCTTAATCCAGCTAGTCTTGACACTATGTAGCATGATGAAGAATGGTAATAAATGCAAACAAAAATTTGGTGCTGCCTATGTTTGAATTACATATTGCATTTTTCTGCTGACTGTACACTCTAAAACCTCTTTATAACGACCCTTTGTAGTTTCCAGGAATAGGGTCGTTATAAGAATTTTGAACTATGTATTTTTTACCCATCTCCAACCTCTATATGTCAAAATATGTCATTTTTTTTGCACCAAATCAGTGTTCAGTAGTCTTTGACATAAAAAAAGAAAGTATTTAAAATTAAATATAACTTAAAAATAATACCGGGCGTATTCCGAGAACAAAGTGTGATATCCAAGACAGTCTTGTTGAACCTCTTATTGATACAAAAGATTATTCTTGAACAGTGCAAAGTGTAACTTTTTGTGAACGATAAGTGCATTTAAAAGTGGTGATATATGTAAAACGGTAGGAATTTTCATGTAAAAACTAATACATTACACGTAGAATATAAGGACTAGAGAGTTACGCATAATAGCAGTCAAAAAGGTTGTGACGTTGCGTGCCGGCCGTGACATCGCTCGGGGAAGAACAAGACGAGTGTCGGAAGGGTCTGG
>PNEQ01003583.1:3824-27858 GCA_003012365.1 Medauroidea extradentata | reverse complement strand
CTGGAGACGAAACCTTTTTTTTTTTTTTGCTACATTCAAGCTAAAAGAAATACATGTGTCCTGCTAAATAATTTTATGCAATAATTTATATAATTTATAATACATACTTCCTGTTCGGAGAGGTCACAATATTTTACACAAATATGGTAGGAAAAAAGTACGTGAGCATCGTTCCCATCGCTCTTAGCTCTGCTGAGTAGAAGACATGCAATCCAGTCTGTCATGCTTGGCCAACTGTCTCCGTATTTCTTACCTAATTTCCAAACAGTAACCAAATCAATATAAAAAACGGCACTGGTCATCAATAATCGTTAAAAAAAAAAAATTAAACAAATGTGTTTCCAAACCAGAATCCATAAATAAATCCATAATAGTTGTCAACAAAAATTGAAAAAACGGCAAAGAAAGGTTATACGCATATGCTTCTATGTCAGGCAAGAGGGGAAACTAGTGATAAGCAACTGATAAGTGGAAGTGCCTGGACTTGGGCATGACAATAGTGGGGAGGGAGGCATGGAGACAGCGACCGGCAAGAACACACACACACTCTCTCTCTCTGTCTCTCTGTCTCTCTGCTACAGCATGCAGGCTGGAGTCTATTGAGTGCAGCCATATTGTCTACCAGAGCTGGTGAAACCATACAAAGCACGGCACGGGGTGCACATGGATACAGTTGCATATATTGGCGGCGGAAGAGAGGAAGGGTCAGGTATTGCCACATTGTGTACAGCACTTGCCATGAGAAACGCAATGCGTACACAAATTAATTTTAGGCTGATTTTCTTGATATTCAACTTTTTAAAAAAATTGTACGGTTCCTCAAAGTCAGGTCGTTATAGACAGGTGGTCTTTATAGAGGTTTTACTGTTTATGTTAACCTCCTTTACAATAGAACCTATTATGACTAGCTCTCTATAACGACCCTTTCCTCGGGAACCATAGGATCATAAAGTAGGGGTTTTACTGTACAGTAACAACTACTGCGATTTAGCGACCCTATTCTCGGTAACCATGAGGTGTCATTATAAAGAGGTTTTTTTTGATATGTTACCGTAAACACTCACCATGAGTACCAGTATTTTTATGGGGTATACTAACAGTGTATCTCCAGAACTCACTAAATTAGGAGTCACCTATTTTTCAGCTACTAATAGTAAACTGTGCATCTGCGGCCATGCAAACTTTATTTCCAAACTAAAGTGACATTCAGCCCCTGTGCAAATTTTAGCTATAGTTTCAGCAGCCACACTTACTTTAGCTCCATGTGAAGAATGTAACTGCAAATACATTGCCTGCTCTCTAGCAAAGTCTTTTAAATTGCCTGCTGTTTCTCCAGACAAATACAAAACATGTTTTTGTAACTGCATCGACTGACTGCGCGCATGGGTATGTGTGTGCACACATGGGTTTGCAAGCTCACGCAAGATGCACTGTCGTAAAGTTTCCAATTTTGGCTGTCGTAAAGTTTCCAATTTTGGCTGTCGTAATTCACAGCCCTTAGCTGTGTAACAAACCTACTCCACCAATGAGGAAAACGTGTAATACATATTACTACTGTATAATGTATTAAAGTTTGTTTACATATTTACATACACGTACTTTACTTTCTCTAAAGTTAGTACTTGTATCATGATGTCTTTTATGTTGCTTTCAGAATTTAACACAGTGCTGTTTTTGTGTCTTGTGTAGCTACTTTGTTCGGCACAATTTTTCTGCGAGATCCTCCAAGAAGTCGTGGTGATCCAGCGATTAAGAACAGGAACAGCCAGGCCGTAGACAGGAAGAAAGCGAACTTTGTGTATCATTTTCTAGTGAATGACCAGAGTGACTTGATACTTGGTCGCTAGCCTTGCAACACACGCCCTTGTCTTGCCAAGCACACGTCGAAGTCTGCTGAATGTTTGCCACTGCTGAAGACACAACTTTGATTCAATCAGAGCCAGAAGGCTGGCTCAGTTCGTCGACAAATCAGCACTGCACTTTTGATACATTTTTGTTGTTTCTGTAAAATAAATAATCCTGTCCCAGGTATGCAGAATTTCAAGTAGGTGTGCTCCTCAAAGATTCATTTTAAATAATGTAATCTTGGTTTTTAGGCACATTTGTTAGTTTTATGCAAATTTCCTTTTCATTTATCTCGAAAACTTCGTTCTAAACAGAGGTTATCAAGCATAGAGATGCCAGCAAAGATCCATTATGGCTGAATTTTTGGTGTAGACGTTATGTAAGTTGTTTCTTTGGGTCTCGAATGTTTTTTGTCTTGAATGATTAGCGATGGGTTTGGGATGCAGATAATGTGTATTCAGTTATTACAGTCCTAAGTTACCGCTGATATATTTATGCTAATATCTGTACTATAGTGTTAATTGTGAGGTCAGTGTTGGATTAGTGAAGCTATAGTTTATGTCCAATATTGTTTGTTTTCTAAACAAGCTATTGATTGCACAGTCACGCGTCACTACTGTTACATATCCAGTAATTTGTAAGTTATTGCATTTCTACATTATAAGTGTTTTACTGCACTCTAGTTTAGTGATTTACGAGCATAGATAGTTTATTCGTGTAGTAGTACTTGAACTAAAAGTTAAGTTGGTTACAAAACCTCTTTTTAAAGTTTAAAGACACTACATTGTATTCAGTAGTTCTTAGGATTGTTTCATATACAGTTTTTTAATGTTGTGAAAACTATATTTATAAAAAAATAATACCTACAAGTAGTTTTGTAATTTGCAAGCATTTCGTGATAAGGGATGTGAGTAATGAAAATTTTATTTGCCCACACTTCATGTAGTTAAAGAGAGTGAGAGCAAGAGAGAGTGTGTGTTTCGTGCACATGTGCAAGCAAAGCAGACCTTTTCACACAATCATTACAAATACAGCACTGGGTGCGTGGTGCCCCAATCCCGCAACTACTATGTACAATACAATACAATACTGTAGAACACTTGTTATAAGGTTTTTCAAGGGACCTGTGAAAAAAAGTGTTACATGCAGGAAAATGTTATAAGCAGGAATCAATATTTTTACACCAATAAATGGATATCACACAAAAGTAATTTAAACCTTCATAATTTATGTACAGTAAATAAGCCTATAATGAGATCAAATGAGGGTGTAGTTACTGTGCCATCATAAACATGATTAATACATACATGATGTGTATAATAGAGGCTTTCCCACTTGTCTTCTGTAGGTTCATGATCATCATCTTCAGGATCACAGATATAAATTTGCTTTAACAGTTGTTTCATCTAAAATATTACAGTTAAGAATAATTTTACCCGAGTTTTGGTTCTTGTCTGAGAAAAAAGGGATGTTATATGCAGGAAATGAAAATAACAGCGTTGTTATAAGCAGGAAATAAATTTGTAATGCTTTACAGAAAAATTGTGAGACCAAAGAAAAGTGATGTTACATGCAGGAAAATGTTATATCCGGGAATGTTATAACAGGGTTATACTGTAGATTAGATAATGGCAACATTTATACTGGAGCTATCTTGATAACTGAAAATGAAAAATTATAGCTCAAAATTCAATTTTGTAATGTTTACAATGCTAGATTGGCAATATTGCGTATATGTATTATATTTTTAACCTACAAAATAATTAAACAATAACGCTAGGATTCTCAAACACTCGAAGTGCCATCGTAATTTTTTGAACATTGTCTATTGTACTGTGGTCAGTAATACTCCGGGCAGAAATTAAAGCTCAGAGATGTACAGTGCCTATATTCTTACTTAACATAGTAACTGTTTAAAGTCAATATTTTGCTGGTAAATAAAACTTTAGCTTTACTTATGTCCAAAACAAATTGAAAGTGTGATTTGAGTTCCAGCTAATGGTGTGAAAACTGTACTAAAGTCATAAAGGGTAAAATTGTTAAGCGGATAAATAAATTTTTGTGAAACCGCAAACACTATTTTGTAATTGTCTCTTTAATGACTTGAATACAGAGTATAAACAAATCTAACTAAGCTTGTAAAAATATCTGTCTAACAAAGCTCTGTATTTTTCCAAGTATGTATGGATACTGCATAAAGTTTTACATGCTGTGAAAAAATTGTAGATACAGTGGAACCCTCTTCAGAAGTTTCCTATTTAAGAAATTTCCTGCGTAATAAATTGTATTATTTTGCATCTTGTCTATAAGCGCATGTGTTACTTTACCATGTTTAGAAGTTTTCCTGGGTAGTAAGCATTATTTCTGTATGCTCTGCCACTGTCTAAACAGGGTTCTACTGCACCTTTACAGTATTAAAATGAACTGAAAAATAAATCTATTTGAAACTAAGAATTAAAATTAGGGGTGGGGTGACCGAATCCATTATTCGCAGAATCCACCAAATCCTAGGTAGTCTAAGATTCAGCAGTTCTGATGTAGGTATCGCCAAAGAATTCTGTGTTTTTTTTTTTTTTAATATTATAAATAAGCTGTTTGTATGGTTTATAGAACAAATCCTTTCTGCTAATCTGTACTAAAATTAAAGTTTATCAGGGAACAAATTTGTCTTTATACACAAGAAACAGTATGTGTGCCTAAAAGCACAATATATTTGAGGTTAGGAAGGCATCAGAAGTTATAAAGATAAGTACCCAGCCTAAACTCTGTTATGTTTTGCCTACATACGTCAATTTACATGTATTTATTAATAAATCTGCCACTTTTTAAAATACGAAATGCAAGCTGTGATGCAAATGTATTACAAATTTTTACTGTTTGCTCCGTAACCTAATCAAATGCCAAAATGCCACTTGTGAATAGTGGCACATCCTCAGCTACATTATCTTTGTGTTTCTCATTAAACACTGTTCTATTTTCTTTAAGCATATGAGAATTTGTATTTGTAATAATTAAGAATATAAATGAATAAAATAGTTCACAAACAAGTCAACGTAAATGTTTACGACAAGAACGGAGTTCAAACAAAAAAAAAACAATATTCACAACACGCAATTCACACAAAAAAGTGTTGGTAACACTGGGTACGAAACAATGGTGTTTCATCCCGTTTGATAATGTTTGTTTTGTTATTGATTTTATCTGTTCCGTCCGTGCGAGTTTTTCTATCGAACATTTCCGCGTGACATGTGGTTTATCATTGGTTGTGAATGGTGATGTAAAGTAATTTGCGTGACGTAGATAACATACAGGGATGTCTGGACATATGGGAACATTTTCTTCTGGCCAAATCAGACACCACCAAATCTGCATGTCTGTTTTCTGTTTTGTGGTGCAAAAGTAAGTATCTCACGATGTGTCATGTACAAGTGCACAACATAAACTTCTTAAGCTAATGCGTGAGTTAGTAAGTGACCTGGTTATTATTTTTTAACCTTTTTGTGGCTATTATTCCAACATCATATTTTTGTTTATAATTTGCTCCACTTGATTTTGTTTCTCTTGTAACTGCTATAAATACATATAAATAAATAGGTATGTGAATACTATCTAGGGCCTATAGTACTATTTGCTTGTTAATTTGTGATTAATATTAAAAAGGACTAAGGTACCACACAGTTGTTAAAAGATTCAGATTCAAGATTCAGCAATTTCTATGGAGGATTCGAGTTTGGATTCGGATTCGAGAAAATCAGGATTCGCCCCATCCCTAGTTAAAATTTGTTTTGAGCAAAGTAATAAACTTACAAAAAACTGTAGTACCCTCACACTTGTATGTATACTAGATGCAGGTCATTCGGGATAAAGTGAGCACTAAAGATTTAACCTTTGAAAAAAATCACTAGTTTTGGTGTATATAATACAACATTGACTACAATTACATTATTGCTTTTACAGTTGGCAGCGAATTATTGCTTGTAGTTCCATGTATTTTATATTTAAATACAATATTACTGAAAGAATATCAAATGGAATCGACCTCTCCTTATTTAATACATTGTTAAATATTTGTGTGTGATATTATTGACATACTTACTGCCTGTATAGTTTTACTTAAGTAGCATCAGCAGAAAGTGATGCATCTGAACAGTTAAACTTCATCTGTCATTATCGAATTGTGTCTAGCACTCCGTGTGCTGACGTAGTTCAAAATTCCATCGACAGGTGGCATCAGAGTTAGGTTTTTGGCTTTCGTTGCTTAGCTTGGAAGCGTTGTTGTGTTTGTCCGTTGTGCAATAAATAAGGGTTTCTGATAAATCACATTCAAAAATTAGAAATAACTGTTTTCTCATTGGTAATCTGTAAGTTCTTAATCAGGGCTTTTTTGAGTCCTCACTTTATCCCCAATCACTTATACTGTACACTACTGCAATGTGCAGAACACTAAACTGTCTCGATACACAGTGATATGTTGAATTGGTACATATTTAAATGTTTTATATGTGCAATATTTAATTTTGTTGCACAATCTCAGCTTTGCTTTAAAATATTGATAGCATACACCTTATAGTAGATTCAGCATTTGGAAGACATTTCGAATGTGCGAGGTAATGTTCTGTATAAGCTGCTACAATTTTGTTTCCTTGTATGTGATTAGTCATGATGCTACATATTCTGTGGCTGGTTATTGCATTCAATTGTGTTTGTACAACCATAAAAAATGCCGACATTAATGAACGTATTATGTAAAATAATGTGAGTGGTTTTGAAATATTGCTTGCAACATTCAGTAATTGAGTTCACCCAATTTTTGCACAAAAATATTTTAAAAGGAAGTGAGGGTTCACATTAATATTTAATTTCTTGTGAATAGGGAAAATTCCTATTTTTTTTACTGTATTTTTATTTAAGAATGTGTTTAATTTAATGAACAACAGTACCATACTTACTTTCTTTGCTTCTGTATAACTTGAGAAAAACTTAAATAAAATGAGCAGTCTGTTTTTTGTGGCAAAAACGTGAACCGCCATGTTGATGTCCCTGCGACGTTATGATACTGTACATTTCAATGTACGCAACACCCAAACGACAGCAACGTACGTTCAAGTAGTGAAATTGTTTTAAATTCAGTAGTTGATGCGGTAAAATTGAGTATGACTTGAACTCCGAAAAGTATAAATGTGGATAGTAGTTAGTTTGTGCAGAAATAAAATGCTGTAGTGTTTTGGCTATTCCCACTTGCTGAAGCAATGCCATTAGCCAGTAGGCAAGTTCAAGGCAGTCGTGATAAGCCGATAATTCGAGGCGTGGGCGGGGTCTTGCGAATCTCGTCCTGAGATGGCAGCACTGCTCTCAATGCCGTTTACGAGAAATGTAAAAATTACTGTGAGAAAAAAATTTAACTTCTAATTGATCTGCTATATTATTTTGCCAACTCGCGCAAGCAGAACGTTCGATCACCAGTCTGTGCCAGGTTTGGTTAAGCACATTCCAGCTGTTAGCTCAATAGGTTCACTTTTTGTATGCGTGCGAACTTTGTTCGGCTGACCCTTCAAACCTAAACTTATTATCATTTACCGGATCTGAAATATTAAATGAATTCGTAGTAAGTTATCTCTACTTTGGAATTTAAATTAAATTGACATGAACTGAAACCTAAAACTAAAACATCGCATTGTGTGAGAGCTACTAATAATATGTACCTTGCTGTCTTACTCCTTTAAAATCGACACCAGTGAAATATTTATTGTTAATTACCAAATCTACAACCACACAGGCTTTAACAAAGAGCGAATTTCCCAAGCTAACTTTTACGTAACTAGGCTCACTCAATTTAATCAGTTTTTTGAGTCTGTGAAAAATACCAATACACACAACACCAGGCGGGCGGCGGCTAACCAAAACAAAGTAAGGCTACGTCATAAATGTGTTGGCCAATAAGAACACGTTTTCGATCTTTAAGGCTGCATTTGAAAATAGGCCTACAGCATTTATAAAGCCAAATAAATTAAAAACTACAATGTTCATGGAGCAATTGCTTTGCCTGGCTGTATTTAGTGCCAAAATTATTTGGAAGAAATAGGTAAATATTAAAAACTTTTTCTAGGAATTTTCCCTATTATCTTGTTTCATTGTAAATACATTACTTAATAATATTGTTAGCTGGGATACCTGTAATTTCCTTACGTTCACTGTTGCGACTAATATTCAATTTTATGCCACTTTACTGCGCATATTGTAAATATTTAGTATGTGCATTAATATTGTGATTGTATTCAGTATACAGGATAATTGCATATTAATAATATAAATATTTTTTCTTTCATGTACAGTATTACATTTTTCTTTTTGGTGCAATGTACTGTAAAAAAAAATAATTTCCTGTGATAAAATTTGTAAATGATTTGATTCCTCAAAAGATTGTCAATCTTATGATACAATGTTGTATTTATTCTGGAAAGGTTAAACATACAGTACTGTAAGGGTGATATTGTAACCAGAGTGTATGATATTCCCATCAGAGCAGCAGAATCTATTCAACGACGCTGGCTCATAGACTAGACTAAGGTTAATTCTACGAGTTAGGAAGATATTTTGTTATGGACGAGTTTGGCAAAGTAAAATTTCTGCCACTAGTTTAGCTGATGTAGGGATAGAGTCAAATAAAATGCAAAATGGTGTTGGAATTGGAGCTTAGCCAGGCTGTGTACAGAAAAATCATTTGAGTTCAGCTTTTCAATTTGATTTGCAAAAAATTTTCGCCGTAAAAATCACGAAAGCTCAGTCACTGTTAATTAATTTTTTAAACTTGGATATGATTTTGGCCACGTCCCATCAACTAGTGGAGCAAATTGTCACTGGTCAAACTGCCCTACAACATTGAGCTTGCCAACATGTAGACTTACCACCAGTTTAAAGTCCAACGTAGTAAAAACTGGATGTGCAGGATCAGAAACTTGAAGAAATTTTGAATTAAGAGCACATCGTGAGGGTCAATAGTTGCAGTGGAGTGATGTGTTAATTTGATCACAATGCTTACTGTCAAAATCAAAGCAGATGTTACATTTGTGAAGTCTCAAGTCTTAGCCACAGGCTGAACCAGTGTTTTACTGTTGCAATTCTTGGTAGAATGAATTTTTTTTTTCATGTGTTACAAGAAATAAAACTACAAAGGCAAAAGCAATACCACTCAAATACAAACTTTAAGGTAACTAAATTTTTACAGTTTACATTTCTTTCTGGTTGTTTATTCCCTAAAAAAATACAAAAAATTTTAATTTTGTCTCAACCATGAATTTTTGTGCAGGTGGACTTGATGTTACATTGTTGTATTTACAACAAAAATTTTTATTGTACATTAATATCATCTCATCTCCTCCCAAGGGTAGTGAAAACTTTGTATTAATGAGGTTTGTTGTGAAGGTTTTATGTCCATGTTAACTCTTCTAGAGGCATGTATTGTACAACTACTGACCCAGCCTGCCTGCATAACTCAGTACAAAGAAACAGAATGTCTCTTGCAAAAACTTGAATGTTACTCAGAACATAATTGTTCCCATGAAATAAATTTGTGAAATAAAACTCCTGGCGTACCTACCTTAATATAAAGCAGTTTTCAAAGGTATTAATTGTTTCCGAAACTCCCAACACATTTGTTTACTCAGACTAACTGAAGCATACAGTAGATGCACTATATGTAGTACGTTGCCAATGATTTGCTGTAAAAAAAAATACATTGTTCACCTCTCTGTATGTAGGTAAGTAATTTATTTATGAATTCACTCTCTGTGGCGGGTTCAAGCATAAACTTTTTTTTTCTCTCCTACAAAAAGGATGTCGTAAGCACAGTTCCTATAAATGCTGGATTGAGATAACAAGCGTAGCAGTTTTCCATGTCTGGATTCATGGTTTGTTATAACGCTTTAGAATATGTATTGTATATACTATAATCCTGTCACTTACGTTCCCAACTTGCATGCTTAACTTTCATTCTGAAAGCACTGTACATACTAGTACTGCCTAATGTACTTACTTTGTATATATGTACTGTAGTTTGCTTAACTGCTATGTACTGTGTAACTTAAGTTCAATATATTTATTGCACCTAAATTCTGTAAACCAAAGCTATTTTATTTTATTTTTATACATGGCACAGAAAATACAATAATGTACATAGTATTATAAGTAGACATACGGGTTGAAGATGTTTTATGATGTTCTGTGTGTAGCTGTGTAATTTTTAAGTGTACAATACTTTACTGTAACATGTATAATGTTTGTTATTTCCATGCATGCAGCTGTTAATACCTAGTTTTTGCACTTGTTAAGCTAGTTCAATCATGCTAAGTAAGTTGCCACTTGGGCTAGGATAGGGAAGTACCTATTATTGTACTCCAAACAGTACATGTTTTACTGATGTGTTAGAAATGTACTGATGGGTTACTTCTTTTTGTGTAAAAATTTTACTTAATATCTTCCAAAATATACGTCAGTGAGGGTGATAATGTGATGACGTTGAAAGTTCCTCCATGGAACCGAATGTTACAAAAGAAATGCCTGATGGTCAGGATCTGTGATTAAGTACAAAGTGGCCTAAGCCTTGGGTTGTCTGAAATTGAAATGAGAGTGTACATTGATGTTCAATGAACAAAAGAAAAAAATTGTAATATTTTCATTGACACTCGATCATCGTACACGTTTCCAACCAAATTTTAATTAATTTGTTCTATGTCAGTGTTGTATATACTAGTTGTAAATGTAAAATAAATTTGTATTTTACGTTTATAGCTGGTCAGAAGTACAGTAAATTATTTGAACTGCACATGCACAGTCTTTCTAGTCTTTGTTGTAATGAATTATTCTATTTGTGTTTCATCTTAATAGTAATACTGATGGTTGTGACATTCTTGCAAAAAGTGTCAATCATGGCAAAGCGTGTATAACCAAGAAGACGCCTAGAGACAATATAATGTACTGTGATGTCAGACCAGCAGCAAGTATTTTGAAGTCATCAGTGTAAATTTATACATATATAGCATCAACGTTTATTTTTCATATTTATTTCGATGAAATTATGTTTTGTATTTTGAAATGCAATTAATTTATATATGTATATAAAATAGCAGCACTTAGTAAATTTAAAATGTATGTATATTTTAAGTGATAAGTTCTTTATTTTATAGCCACAAAATCAATCCCCATGACAGCTGTTTCGAAACTTATTGTGTCTATTTACAATAAAACGTTAAAGCAAATCAAGTCACGCTTATGTATTTATCATCCTTTTTCAAATCTTTTATGTATCATTTATGAATTTGCAGTGGCAGGGTGTCCACCGACAGGGAAAACCTGGAAAACAGGGAAAAGTCAGGGAATTTCATCTTACAGGGAAAAGTCAGGGAAATATCAGGGAATTTTCATTTGGGTCAGGGAAAAATTATACAAAACAGCCCAGAATAAAAATTTATGTAGTACTGAATAGCTAAATTACTACAATTTAGCTATCGCAGTAAATTTATTTGTAAGCCCTTCTGGTTACATTCACTGCAGGGAAACCTGATTTAATTTATTTGAAATAAAATTGTTTTTCTTATTTTATTCAACATATTGAGTCGCTTAGTATGAAGTCTGTGATTCAAATGCATGTATCCAATTCTTTTAATGTTGTTCCATTAGAGCTATTTATTTCAAATGTGCTGTGTTGATGTAAAATTACGGAATCAAAGATACCAATTCAGCCAAGAAGTTAGGGCAGCTTGTAACATTTTGGGCCTTGAGCACCGATGAGGGTGAAGGAAGTTGGGATTAACCAGGGTTAAGATAAGAAATATCCTTGAGAAATCTCACCAAAATCCCAGCACTATTTTCACAAGCAAAATACAGGAGTGACCGGTTACTGTGAAGCAATCACACTAGCCATTTGGCCGATGCAGGCCTTAAAAAGTTCCAGTTTTGCCCGATAATAGGTCAGGGAAAATTAACAGATATTACCTGGAAAACAGGGAAAAGTCAGGGAATTCCAAAACTGAATATCAGTGGACACCCTGAGTGGAGTGCTTCAGCCTTTGTCTCACAATAGTAAAAGTGCACAGAGGGCAGCAAATTTCAACAAGATCCATATTTGTGCATCATGTATGCAGCTTTAATTTTGTGGAATTTGTCAGTTACGGTCCATGAAAAATAAAAAGTAACAATACTAAAAAAATGTGCAAACATAGAAGAATTAAAATGCAAATCAATTAAGAGCATGTCTAATGTAACACCATTCAATCCCATGGCATGAATCATTCAAAGAAATCATACTGCAGTTGTTAAAAAATGTAAGGTTTGCTTGTTAAAAACTGTTGTCTGAGAGGTTCAAACTGGCACTCCGTTCACATCACCTTGACGCACCCCAGAGTGCACACCGTAATATTTTTGTATGCTCGTCTCCCCAAAATACATTAGTAGGACCAGTTATCCATTTCATGCCATATGACAAAGTTAACCTCAACCCATGCAGAACTCACGTGTTAAGAAATCCAATACCTTGTTTGTAATACTGAAACTGCTTTCCTTATGTATTTTGCACTTGTTAAACTTTATAACTACAGCCGCAAGGCTGTTCATAAGCACCGCCATATTTTTGTAAAAAAATTCCAACCACGTGCATGGACTTATTTGCAAGCACGCATACGACAAAATACGCCAGTGATAATTGTTGTATATATTGTTTGTGTAATCCTCTAAAAATTTGTAATATTTATGTATTTTCTATTAATATTAATGTTTCACAGCAACATGCAGTAAATGCAGTTATAGGGATGTTCTTAAGGGAGAAACGTGTTTCTTTTAGAGTGGTACCACTGCAGCAGCAGAAGTCGAGCATAGTTGTCGGCCACTTTCTTTCCACCCACGGGACTTACACCCCCTTGGATGGGTATATAAGGAGGGCGAAAGGTCCATGCAAATCAATGTTCTAGGGCTCGGCTTCCACTGAGCAATCTAGGCACTCTTCCCCTCTTCTCACTCCCCCAAAGATTGTGGGCTGTGAGGTACACCTAAACCCTCCTCTGTACTCTACCAGGCTTTACGCCTACCTTCCAATCCGGGGTTGTCGGCCGGCCAGGCACACGCATAGCTAAATCCACCTCTCTACTCTACCAGGTTTCACGCCTACCTTCCAATCCGGGGTTGTCGGCCGGCCAGGCACACGCATAGCTAAATCCACCTCTCTACTCTACCAGGCTTCACGCCTACCTTCCAATCCGGGGTTGTCGGCCGGCCAAGCACACGCGTAGCTAAATCCACCTCTCTACTCTACCAGGTTTTACGCCTACCTTCCAATCTGGGGTTGTAGGCTGGCCAGGCAGACGCATAGCTAAACGCTCGTCTCTACTCTACCAGGCTTTACGCCTACCTTCCAATCTGGGGTTTTAGGCCGGCCAGGCACATGCATAACTAAACCCCCCTCTCTACTCTACCAGGCTTTACACCTACCTTCCAATCCAGAGTTGTGGCCCCTCCTACCCTCAACCTGCACCAGTGCCTAACGTAAGGTGGGTACCAGAGGCACCCTGGATGGGCGCGACATATGGGAAGGCACACCATCGCCTATCGAGAGTCGATACGCGCAGATACTTCCACCAGAAGTGCACGCTAGTAACTAGCCTTCGTATATTCAGTAACCGTGTGTTAGTGTGATAATAACTAGCAGCAAAAGTGCTCTGTGTGGAAGTTGTGCAGTGAAAGTTTATATATCTTGTGTTTAAAGTTCAGTATACTTGTATAAAGTGTAACCAAGTTTTTTTTTTTTCTTCTTCTAAATGTCACGAAATATCGTAGAGATTTGCATTTCGCAAGAGGAAAGTAAAATAATTGTAAGAAGTTGCAAGCTGCAATTGCTTGCAGGCAACAATTACCAGTGGAATACCGCCCACCTCTTGGGGTCATTCCCACTCTGCAAAAGCTACCAGTGCCCTACCCCTCACTGCATGACTTGTTTGCACAGTACAAGGTCCTTCAGGCACCACTACTAACCGAACCTAGACTGGCCAGGAGGGTAAGTACGGTTTTTTTGCAAATATTAAGGGACATATGCCGACTTCATTCCCTGTTGGGAGCTCAAAAGTAACTTGATGATTGGGACGAAACGGGTCAACCTAATACGTTATGACTACCTATGTGCTTCACGACACATCAGATGTGGTTCTTGTTTCTAAACTTGCATTTCCCTCTTTTCTTTAGTAGATAAATTCTGAAGACTTAAGAACCGGGAGAAATAAGTGTAATGCATTAGGCTTTGATTGTAGGAATTGACAGAGGCTGAAAGTAAAGTTCATGTTCAGAATATTTAGGAACCGCATCTCGAAAGTTAAGAAATATCTGAATATTCTAAAGATATTTCTAACGTTTCCAAACATAACTACATAGTATGAATTTAAAGTTTATGTGAACCTAAATTTAAGTACTTAGTAGTGTACAATTACTAACATCACAGTAAAGTTCCAACACAGGCACTTTAGAATATTTATTGATTGAGTGTTAGAAAAATTTAAAGCTTTGCATAATTATTGTAGTACATAACAGCACTTTTAGAACATATGGGTCACCTTGCAGGATGGTGAAGATGGACATTTTAAATACACGAGATACTTAGGTGGGGGATGCTTGGTACTACAGTGTTCCTAAATGAAAGTTTGTGGCTCAAATTAGCCATCAATTCAATATATTAAGTAGAGGTTGAAGTTTGAAGATGTATTTAGAATGTTTCACTGTACAGGTCTATTTTAATCGGAGGCTCCTGAAAATGAATATGTACTCTTACATTCAGATTACAACTGCCGGCATGTAATTTACATAATCTCACCCACAGCAGCGCTAGAGGTCCATCATACACAGTGTGTAAAAAGGTCTCACGTTACATACAGTAAAACATATTTATGGCGCCAACAATTAAAATTGCAGTGAAATGTCCCAATTTAGCTATTTTCACGCTCAAAAAAAAATACTTGTTAGAAACAATAGAAGTGTGTGGCAAATAAGTGGGTCCGTGTAAGGGTCCTTAAATATTTTGACATGTTTTTTAAAAACAAAATAAGTTTTTTATAAAAAAAAGGGCAATATTCTTAAGAATTTGTTACCAGAGAAGATTATAATACCTTCCCCTATTTTCCAAAAATGAGAAAAACATTGAGCTGCAAGCCATTTAGCGAAGCGAAATTACGACCTCGCAGTGTTTACGTTTTCTGAAGCAGTAAGATATATTAATATGCCTCGGGGCATGTATATTTCTATTCATAAGACTTCAACTTGTTAAGAAATATTCATTTTGAAAATGAACTTTACGATTTTTGCAAAAAAAAATATTGAATGTTGCTACGTCGCTCACGATGTTTATAATAGGTAATTGACATTGTGTTAGTTGACCTCTCTCACATACAAACACACATGCAACAGTCACATATTGAGCACAAACATTAAACAGTTAATTACAGTAGAACCGTGATTTAACGAAATGCCATGGGACCCGAAAATGTTTACTCTAAATTGATGTTTCTTTAAATCCGACTTCACCTCCCCCCACCTCCCAACTATCAACAAAAAATGGTTAAATCCTCAGACATGTTTCGTCGGAATTTAAGGTAATTTAAAAAAAAGTATATTGGCACAAAACAATAACAAAACACGTTTACCGTCAACTGGTAAGCCACAACTGTGAAAAGAAAAAAATCAGTGAAAAAACTTCAAAAACTTTCAGTGCAACGCTCGGCGAGCGTGCACATGGTGAGTTAGGCCATCCTTACGCGCGCCATCAAGTGAGACGTGATGACTAACACCCCCGAGCCGTCAATCTTTTCGTCTATCTCCCGCTCGCTCCACCGACAAAATTAAGGAAATTCCCATGAAAAATTGTAAAAAAATAAAACTGCAAGGAAAACTGGATTAAAATTTTGCGAGACAATGGTAAAATAATAATTAAATACGTCCGGTGGCGGCCATTATAGCTTGTATGCAGCCGCGCTCGTGAAACAAACTCGTTGGTTTGCTAGCTAAAAATACTTTGTACTCGAGCGTTTTTTTAGCATCGGAGAAACAAATTATTTACGTTTACGGTAGTAAATTATTTGTAAAAAGTCTGCATAAATAACATTACATATTTCTTTAATAAGCTCGCTTGTTTTATCACGGGACGCAAGTGTGAACAATCACGCTGCACACCACTGTCTTCTATTGGTAAAAGAATTAATCAATATATCAAGAGAGCACACTGCCCTGCAGCGCATTCTAACGGAGACGCGAAGCACTATCTGTGAATTGGTTCTTGCGCTGTCCACTGCCGCGCTGTTGAGACTGTGTATGTACCTAGATGCTCGTTCACTCGCTAGCCGCCAGGATGAGGATCTAGGTGTGCGTTTGTTATGCAACACAGCAGCGCTCGCTCGGCCGGCCCGCGCGTATCTCAAAATCATTCCTGCTGCCAAAGTTTTCAACGAATTTTAAAGAATTTTTTTTTGTTTCTCGACTGATGGTTTAAGCTTTTCTACTGAGAAATAAGAATATAGGTCAGTGCTAGTATTTTTAAAAGACTTAAATTACAATTAATATTCCATTTTATCAAAGTCACTTAGTTATTTAATACATTTTTTTGTTATATTTTAAAGGTTCCTGAAAATCCTTTCGTTAAATTGCGGTTTTCGTTATTCCCGAGTTCGTTAAATCGGGGCTATATTGTAGTAAATATTGCATGTCAATTTTATCTGGTTTATATTGTGTTTGGGCTCATTTTAAAGCTAATTTAATTTCAAGCAACTTTTCTAAGTAACTTTCTCGTGTATTTTGCTTCTTTTCTGTGTTTAAAATTTCAAGTAGCCTCTTAGCTCGCTTCTTCTGGAATAAGATTTATCTGGCAGGCAGGTCAGAGTTCAGATGCTTGTGTGACGGGTCGGGCGACTTACATACAACAAATCCTGGTCACTGCACCAGAAATGTAATGTGTCTCGTGCCTATATCATCTTACCCTTGGCCAGTAATGATCGTATCGTGGTCATTAGTAGATATTTGCAGCAGGCTACGCAAGTAACTTACAACTCGTAGGCGTGACTGTTCTATTAACTTAAAAAATCTGCACCAAACAGTTTTGCTACAACATTACGTTAATTTCTACAGAATTCACATCATTGCCAAAACTTAGAACCGACGCTTCCGGGCAAGAACAGTCTGATAATTACCAAAAACTCAAAAAAAAACTTTACATTATTAAGTTGCACAACACAAACAGAAAGAAAAATGAAAAATAGATGAAAACTAATCTATGTTCCCACGGGTGTTCTGCTACCTCTATCACTCCAAGCCAACATGTCCTGCACAACCATCTCACTCCACGCTCGAGCAACAAGTAAAAATGGCAGACTCCCGCGACACTCGTTCTTTCCCTGCAGCGCCTCTGGCGGCCACCCTGCGCACCAAGGTAAGACGGAACGGAAAACTAAAACTAAATTAATATAATTAACAAATTACAATCTTTATACATTCAAATAACCTCAGAAGTAAAATTATTGCTTTAAAACCCATAGTTACAATTTAAATTATAACATAAATTTAAACTGCATGTTCTTTCATTGGCTCACGCCAGCCCGCGCAGACATATCACCGTCTCTCTTGCACACTCGAGCGGCCGCACACGTGCACTCCCATGAAAAGTAAAAGTAGTAGAAAAATGGTTAAAATTTTAAATACAGCCATTTCAGGAACTGAGTAGGCACACTTGTGCCATCAAACTAAACTTGCCAAAAATACACCCAGCCTGAAGTTAAAGTACATTAATAATTAAGCTGCAAATGATAATAATAAATTAAAATTAAAATACAAAGTAACCTCAGCCTAAACAAACCATATTAAACATAAAATTGAACATTTCAATACTGATACAGATAAAACACCAAACAATATCTTACCAAACTCCTGTCAACAATACAGTACTTTTATCTTGCCTCAAATGTTAAAATTTAAATTTTGAATAAAATTCTACTGTTAATTTCTCTGCAAGCATTCCCAATTAATATGTTGGATCCCGCCGTATACATCCTTATACTTGGTTAAGTTGGTCTACTTGAATTGTTATAAACAACAAAAAAATATTAATTAAGAGAGAAAAAAAAGGATTAAAATTACTATATGATAAGAAATCAAGTATGGGCTACGTGCCAGTGCACGTCACAACATGTTTTGAGCTGGTACAGTTCATAAGCCAGTTCGCGGCAACGAAAAACATCTACGTACTGTAAACACAGTATCACACATTCGTAGCAGGCTAACCGTAGCTCAGTAGGTAAGGTGCTGGTCTGCGGTACGAGGGGTCCAGGTCCCAATCTGGGCTCGGGCATGCATGTTGAGTTGTCTTTCCACCTCATTTCATCCCCATCATCGTTGTTAAAGGGCCGTTAATCACACTTCATTCAGCCACAAAGTTGGTAACTGAAGTTCATTATTTTTTAAAGCACAGATATAACACACACACTTAGTGTAGTGTGAAAATAACTGTCACTGTTCAACTGTTTGTTATTTTCAATGTAATTATTTTTTTTTTTATATTGTATTGTGGCCTGCTTCTGTTGGCACATTCTCTGCGCTAAATAGCGTTGGAGGGATTCCTATCTTTAACGTCAGTAGCAAACAGTTCCTCCAGCACTTGTAAAGCGTTCAGGCAGGCCTCCTTGGAAGGCTTTGGCTTTGCTGGCTCGTACTCACTCTCCCCCTCGTCCAACATATCAGTTTGAGTGATGAAGTCTTCATCGCCGTGTTTTCCCCAGACTGCCACGTCGTCATCTACACACCCAAACTCCTCGTACGTACAGTCTGGGACAAGACTCTTCCATGTAGCCTCATTGCATGGAGCTACATAAGCAGCACCGAGCTGGAGATTGGTTGACGGGCCAGGCTGGGGCTCAGCATCACACAAGTCCATCACGCCCGGGTCGTCTACGTCCTCAGCATCTGCTGTGGCCAGAATAGCAGGCAAGGGAGCTTCGCCGACAACACAGTGGGCATGATAGAAGCAGTTGCGAATTGTATCTGCGCTGATGCGATCCCGCGCCCTTGCAATATCGTGCATCATCGTTAAAACCTCCCACTTCTTGATGTCAAGGTCCCTCACCATGCTTGCCACCCATCGATTGGCGAAGTGCAACTTCATGGCTTTAATGATGCCCTGGTACATGGGTTGTGTTAGGCGGCAAAAACTCGAGTTTCACATTCGTAAGTTTGTCAATGTTTGGGTGGGCGGGACAGTTTTCGACGAACAGCACTATTTTACTGTTATGACAAGTCACATAGGCGTCGAACTCCTCGACCCACTTTGTGAAGATTAGCGACGTTACCCATGCCTTCTTATTGAAATCATACCGACAAGGCAGTACAGCGTGGCCTTTGAAAGCCAGAGGCTTCTTGTACTCGCTGACGACAAGAGGCTTCAGCTTGTGTGTGCCGTCTATGTTAGCACAGACAAGAATGGTGAGGAGCTCCTTGCTCTTCTTGCCACCTGTGCATTTCTGCCCCTTCACCACAAGTGTCCGGCTTGGCAACATGTTGTAGAACATGCCCGCCTCATCTGCGTTGTAAACATCACAGGGACCGTCGTCCTTGAGGATCCCCTGCAGAACAGGCAGCCAGTTATCAAGGCATCTACTGGCACCGACCCGCTTTTGCCGCAAACGTTATGGATGGAGATGTAGTAGCGTTTCTTAAAACGGTCGAGCCATCCCCTTGAAGCCTTGAACCCTTCAATGTTCATTCTCAAAGCGAACGTGTTGGCCTGTTTCAAAATCAAAGGACCGTTAATGGGTACACCTTGCGGCCGCCTCCGAGTGAACCAGTTGAACACCGCCTTCTCCAAGTCATGGTTGTCGAACACTCGAAGATTCTTAACCTTGACATTGTATTTCCTTGTCTACACTGTACGGAGAAACAGTTTGGTATGATTCTGGAGCTGGCTCAGACACTTCAAATGCAGGCATTTTATAAAACTGAATTTTTTACTAACAGGTGTTGTTAGTAAATGTACACAATTAAAATGTTCAATATGGCATATGATGTAGGGCATCGAAAGACAAGACATACCAACAGCACAATTTTTTTTTTTTAAGTTAATTACAGTGCATACTAATTAATGACAATTCTTGTATGTATAAACTGTAACATTTTATTTAAAGTAAAGTATTACTCTAAGGGGAGGCTTGTATTCATGCTTCTTTACTTTTATTAAGTAATACAACAGACAGAGGTTCAAGTACTTAAGTAATGAACACAATGTCTAGATTTCACAGTACAAACATCTGAGACCACACAAATGTATATTTTAAATTATTACTTTAGACAAGATTATTTTGTAAAAAGTATGTACTCACTGGACAAAGGACAGCCTATACCTGGCACGTGTCCATATCACAATTCAGTCACGAAGGTACTTAGCTGGCTTGCAGGCGGCATATTGCTCTCGGGCAAACTATGCTACTGGCATTATGTTAGCCAGGCTGGTTAGTTAGAACAGCAATTTGAGAATTTCCCTTCTTGCAAAGGAACAATTCAAATAAACAATGTTTCTAATAGACTGTAAAATATAATTTACGTCACCGATAACAACACTTTTGTCTTCACCTACACATCTGCAGATTTTTGTCATGAAAATTTCACACGACAAACATAGCACTGCTACAATACTGTAACTAAAATGCTGTCGTCAATCGTTCTCGAGCTCTATTCACAACACGTAACTTACACGATGCGTACACAGTTTCACAGCACCATTAGAGCCCTCTTCCGCGTTCTCTCCTTCTTTCGGCGCTGCTTTTCTTTGTCTTTGCGCCGTAGTGTTGCGTCCCTGAACAGCTGGACACCTTCATGAGCCTCTATATGCCTCTGCAGGAAACCCAGGCCGTACAAGTTCAGACCAACCATATCCTGCAACAAGCCAACCACAATGTCCTACATTCAATGTTGCACCGAGGCTGGTTTCAGCACTGCACTACACTACTAGGGTTTTGCGAAGCTTCGAAAATAGTGAATCTCAAATTGAATCTTTTATGATTTGATTCGTCGAAATGAGAATTGAATCTTTTATGACTTGATTCGTCCGAACGAGTCGAATCTGACCTTAAAAAGATTCGTCCACCAAATATGTACAATTGTGCCCCAGTAATCAGATTTTATTTCCTACATCACGTAAAATTAAATTAATATGATCCACGGTATCTCTATGATTAAAAAAACTGCAGGCATATGTTATCAATATTTACAACACATGAAAACCAAACTGTCGTAACAAATGGCATACATACCATCATTGTTAACATATTCAACGATAGATTGCTGTTATCAAATACAGGCACAAATGTAACAACTGACAGACCTTGATGGAAAGTTGTACTTATTTTTGTGTTTGCCGTTATGATTCCGTGTTTTAATATTGTACACGTATGATATATTACAACAGTAAACAGTTGACGATGTTGTTATGAAAATAGGAAATGGCAACTGAGGCATCATTACTCGTTAACTATGCACAAGACGACTATCAATATAATTACTCCTCGAAAATCGATACTACGTTCGAGAGTGTGAGACTACAATTGTTTATAGCAGCGCAAGCGCAACAATTGGAAATCGTAGGCCGGTGGGTGACTTGACGCTGTTTGGTAGTAAAAACACCAGACGTTTGAGAATCAAAAATTAATTGTTATAACCCAAAAGAAAATGATAGCGAGCATGGTCGTGATCATTACCGGTTATGGATAGTGAAGCAAGGCTTTAAGGAATTTAAATTGCTGTGGCGAATGCAAACAAAACAAAAATAATTCCATTTCAAAAAGAATTACAACACCTAAACAGGTAAATAACAATCAATTTTAAAATATTTCATTATTGAAACATTTTCTGCATTCTGAAAGAATTTCAGTTATTTTTTTACATTAATAACTTTAAACATTTCCACCGGATACAACTCAACATAACATAAACATAACCTAAAAAGGTCAACTACCGTACAGTACTTAAGCCTACTGTTACGTGTAATATGTTCGTATTATTACCTGAATTAGTAAGAAATGCACATACATAACAAAAGATAAGATATTTTTCTGGCTATAAATGAACTCTAACCATGCGTTCAGTTTATAAAGTTAGGCTTTATACAAAAAATAACTCGTGAGGTACATTCACTAGATACATAATGTGCTTCTACTGACAAATCATTTCCTTTGGTCAAACTTCACTTTGAACTTAGTGGTAGACCTAAGTTTAACTTCCCATGCACAGAACATGCTGCATATTCAATTCCTGATCACTGCTGTTGTACAAAGTCCAGTCACAGGTTAGACATCACAATGGCAACGTAGTACGATGCATCTTCACTACAGATAAACTTTTATCTTGAAGCACCTAATTTGCATTAGAATTAATAAAGTGTAGATTTCCGTTGTGATTACTGTACTGTCAAAACAATACAATTGTACGAGATGACATATTGCAAGCCACAGACTACAAAGATTTGGTTAAATAAACAGGTTTTGACACAACTAGAGAGTATATTTGAACAACTGTCTTCCATTCCCTTAAAGAATACCACCACATTGAGAAACCTTGCCTTATGCTAAATACTTAATGTGTAAAGTGTAATGACAACATTTATGTTAAAGAACATTATGTACTAATAAAGAATTTTGGAGATTCCTTTCTGTGGCAGGATTTCTGTAGCAATTTCACATACTCTTTGTTTGTAAGCATTACCTTTAAAATTAATTAAATGAGAAGTGATTTCTTTCAACATTGATTTCCCATTTGAAGCCAGTGGCTGCAGCTAGGAAGGCACAGTCCTTAAGAATAATTACAATGTAAATAAAGGCCGGAGGGGATTAATCTGATGACTGGTCACTTGGACGCCAAGAAGACAAGCGGTCTGAGTGACGCGAGGTGCTCACCCGTAGCTTTTGGACCGCTGTTATAGCAGTGGTGCGGAGATTGTCGACAACTGGTAGCAGCGAGGAGTTGGCGACAATGGGGCGGTGGTGGACGCGCAGCAGGAACACAAGGACGCGTGCCAGTTGCTCCGTCTGGTGACCACGCTCAAGTAGCGCGGGCAGAGCGTTCAGCAGCTGGCAGGCTGCTGGGAAGGGCAGCAGTAACAGGGCCTCCTCCATGTCGCTGCACACACATGCACAGAACCAGCCTTTCATCAACTGACACATTAACAACCAAATGATGTGCGGTATCTGAGGCATAACACTTTGCCTGCTGCAGCAGAGTATTTGATTCTAAGCTGTACAATATGCATATGTGAGTAAAAGTTTAACAGCAGAAGTGGAGTGACTGACTATGAAGCACTGTACCCGTCTACTCATCTCCTGAGGTGACTCTAAATGTGTGTCGTCCTTCTGTTGTCAAGCCCCATGGTACCATGCAAGTACTTTTGTTTCTCTAATTTGAATATGTAACTGTACAATATGTACAGCTTGTTAAAAACTGTAACAGAAACTACTGTATACAAATGGTCGTATACAAAAGAGGAATGTTAAAAATTTGTAATACTGAAAAAAACAACTCCTTAAATTTAATTTTTAACAATTTTATAAACATTAACAGTGTCTATTGTTGGCAAAATTAAAGGTATATTTCTATTATGGAGATTTCAAGATCACTTTGCGCGGAAACCTTTTCCAGTTTCAGTCACAATACAGTACATAATTCCTACTCGTGTACAGAAGGAAATATACGTAAGTTTGTTTGCTATAGTTTTAATTTCGCTTTAATTGTTTTTACCTTAATCAAAATTAACTTAATAAGTTCTAAATAGTTTTAAAATCATGATTAAGGGGGATTATTCCCTAAATAAATAATGTTAAAATGAACTTGAAATTATTTATTTTGTAGTAGACATAAATGACAAGTATTGAAGAAACATAATTTTTTTTAGAAAAAAATTTTTCATATATGTTTTGACACTTTTAAACGAACTTTGCGTGCTAATTTTGCAGCCATTACAGCAAGAATCAGAATAAAAATTTTTACTTATTTCTGCATTCACTTGCTAGATTAAAGTACGAAAAAGTGCGTGTCACGTTCGGTTTTTAAAAACAGTTGTTTGAAACAGTTTACTGATGCATTTTACATGCTAATGTAAATGCATTTTTTCATAATTTTTTGTTATGTAATTTCAGTA
>PNEQ01003582.1:15606-38358 GCA_003012365.1 Medauroidea extradentata | reverse complement strand
CATGCTCATGACACCTAGCGGCATCCGACGCAACACTATGTGAATACATATGACATCTAGCGGCAACAAACTATACTACAAGTCTCCAGGAAGCTCTCTGCACACCGCCAAGGACAGACTTCCACAGCAGTTCACCGTAGCGAAACGCCAAAGAGGTAATGTGGGCTGGACTGCTACAGCAGTTCACCGTAAAGAAGGCATTCCGAGCCGACTTTCACAGCAGTCCACCGTCTGCAGGGCACGATCATGACAGACTTCTACAGAAGTCAACCGCAGTTAAAGGGTTAATATATACTGTGTTGTTGTTTCCTATGATGCCGACTGTACACACTTTTGTCGGTTGGAAATAGTATGTCGGCGCGACACACAAATTGAGCCAATTAGAAGCTTGCGAAGTGCAATGATATTACGTTATTTGTTTACTTCAGAACTCAACTTAGAGTGAACGGAGAGTAGTTGTTGTCAGTCAGTAAATGTTCTTGTGATCACGCTCGCACCTCGTTGCGCTGGCCGAAACAACACACTCAAACCCCTGCAGATTTCTCCGCTCTGCTAAGCTTATTCTGCTAGTTGTTTTTACAACTTTCTCTCATCGGGAATAAGAGGGTTCCAGCGCCCGCTGCCCTTCCACAAAACGTGTCCGCGGGAAGTCGCCCGTCGCACGAGAGAGAGAGAGAGAGAGAGAGCGAAAGAGTCAGCCACAACACAAGCCAGCAAGGCGTTAAGCCGAGTCTATGTCAACAGCGTTCACCTCCCCATGGGCACTTGTGCTTTTCTGTTGCTGCTTCCACCGCCTCAGGGTGGTTATATTGTTCTTTTATGAGCAATAAAACACAGTTAAACGCACCTTCCCTTTTGTCAGCTTTAGCTCTTCACTCCCTGTTCCTTTATTACACCCACTACCGTCTCCCAATTCAATTCTCTCAATTCTCTTCAAGTATACTGCAGTTTGGGTATGAGAGGTAAATAAATTCGGAGATGGGCAAGCTAACTCTTGTTCTGGGAGACTGTCCCCACGTCTATCTACCCCGTCCGCAGCTTCTTGTCAGCAGTGGGACAGCACTTCACTGGGCAGGTCTCTCAGAAAAGAGGTTCCTCACACCGGCATCCGCCACCAGCGCATAACCCGAGCCCAGAAATTGTGGTGTGCGTTGGCGAGCCCGAGTTCCATGCGGGAAACAGCGGCTGGAATAGCTGCCGTTCTTTGCATCGGACTCAATAAGTTCCTCAACACGAGACACGCCATCTGGACTCACGAGTCACGTCATTTTGCTAAATCTGATGGCCTTTTGGAGCCCCTGTAGTTTGCTGACACAGTTACTCAGGACACCTGTTCTCATTTCAAGTAACGTCTCTAATTATTCTCCGCAGGTGAACTATTCCTGGGTATGCCCAAGTAGGTATAGAGCAGACAAAAGGCAGGCCACTTGTGCCAAGCTAGCGGACATGGTCAAAGAAGTTCTGGCCAAACCAAACCCCTACATGGAGATCTACATTGCACAGAGGAACGTAGCTGCAGCTGAACGTCGAGGAGAGAGTGAAAATGTCCATGTTGCCAAAAAGAAATAAACAAAGCACTAAATAAATACACAAAATCAACAATATTACGTGTACAATAATTATATACACACTTTCTCTCTATAAAAGTTTGTACAGTGAAACCTCTATCCATCGTTTTTCAAGGGACCAATGAGAAAAAACTATGCATGCGAGAAAACGAAACACGCAGGAAACACACAACCCCCCCCCCCCACTTAAAAAACCGAAAAACATAACCTAAAAATTATTTTCAATACGTCCATCACATGAAAATTTGCACTTCAAATATGTGTGTATTGAATATGGTCGTAGCTCACTTGTATTACCGACGATCTAGTTTAACATCAGACGTGGCAATCCTTGACATTTGGCGATGTCAGCATGCTTTTCACGGGACATTCCTCTACCTCCTTTATTTCAAGGCATTTTTCAAGTGAGCGAACAGATTTTGAAGGCCGCGACATTGTTACAGGACTAATTTATAAATACATTTCATAGGCCTTAAAATAAAAATAGTATACTCCACTTGTTAACAAAATTCACAAAACTGTTGCTATCTAAACGGAAAACGTAACAAGAACGAGATACATATTTACAAAGCGAAACGTAACCTCTCTGACTCGTGCGCTTGCGTTCGGCTACCTTAGGCTTTACTCGGAAGTGCACAAAATGGCGGAAGAAAATTCCCAAAATTCTTGACGGTACTGCAATTTATGCACACTTTACTGAAATGTGAAAATAAAAACAAACATTTACAATAGAACAAAATGAATTTGTACACAATGCGTGTTCGAAATCTATTGAAAGTTGTCAATTAAAAAAATATATTTCCTCAAAAAAAAAAATTACGTTTTTCTGTTGGTGGCAACATGTTTGTTGTTCTTTTAACAAAAAAAATGCAATGTTTGTGTTTACACATACAACCTACAATATGTAAAACGTTTCTTAAAATAAGATGAACGATTGCCAAACATATTTGAAACAATAACGATGTTATGATACGTTGTTTACACCTGTTTGTTTCGAGAAGTGTATACGAGCGTGGTATGAAAACGTAAAATGTAAGTAACTTTTTTGTTGTTGTTGGCGAAAATGTCTGAATGCTCAATGCAGGAAATTTGTGAATACATGAACGATCCATGTGGGTTTATTTAACATTGTTTATATAGGCAATTTGTCGGGACCGTGAAAAACGATTGATGGATCCGGGAAAACGAAAGAAACGGGAACGATGCAACGAGGTTCCACTGTAATTTGCTGCCCGGCATTATTTGCATAGCGTCCATCTGTTTGTTTACATTGGTTATGGCAGGCGTGAATATATACATACAGAAATGGTAAATATAAACATCTCTAACCCTTTAGTTTTACGGCAACACGGCTCACAATACTGGATTAAATGACCCCTTGGACAAAAACAAGGTAGGCATAACTCTTACATATTACTAATATTACGGGGCCGAGCGTAATATATATTAAGCACCTTGCAGGGTGCTCAAAAGATGCTTTCAGACTTAAGGAAAATTAGTGACATTTCTGTTTCACGTTACCAAATTGAGAGGGGAAATGAATTTTTGCTTACCCAAATGAGCAATGCTGACGAAACTCATGTAATTTGATAATGCAAAGCAATACCACTGGACACAAAAGTACTAGTTATTGTATTATTTTTTAAAGGTATTTTCTAATTAATTAAATTAATTTTTGACTAGCATTCAACCAAAAAGTTTTTTTCTAAACTCGTAACCTAAAAGTAAGGGGTCGAATTATATTCAAAGTCAAATTATTTTCGGGTAAATATGATAGTCAGATGCATGTTACAATACAAATTACAACATGTAATGGCCAAGCTGCAGCGATTGTAGTAAAGGCCTAACTTATAAAAACATGAATTGCATCCCTTAAAAAAAAACTCGTGACGTGATTACCGTGTATCTTACGTCAATCATTGTAAACAACGGCCAGTCATACTTTTGCCGCCATTTTTTTGACAGGAAGCAGAGATATGTACATAGCTGCCAACCTCAAGGATTCAGAAATAGTACAATTTTCAAAATGAGTAAAATTGTACGTAAACGAGTCGCGGCATTTCACGTGTTGTGCATATGTAAATACCATCAAACTAAAACACTTTGGCTATTTTTTAAATAAAATAGTACACTGTTAACATGTCAATATGTTGTATACAAAATAAATTTAGAACACGCTGAATAATTAATAAAATTAGCTAAAATTTTGATTACTATTCATGTGTTGTGTTCATGGCTAAAATTGCATAGCATCCCTGGGGCAATTATAAAGAAATCAAACTTAACAGGGAAATTACTGAACATATTTTACAGCAGGCTTACTTTGTTGTACCATCATAAATACTGTTCATAATATTAATATTCATACAAATCCATACAAATCCAAACAAACCTAGTAGGTGTAGTTTTGGTTTCTGCAAGTTTACAAATTTTACCGATTTTAATACATCAATAGATAGGCACCAACATTACGATTTATGGTAACACAGCTTTTAAATTCCCTTTCACAGTTCCATAAATGCACCAAATATTCTTAACGGTTTGGCAACTGCACAAAAACGTCCGTGTAAAAACTGCGAAGTTATATTTCGCAGATATGAAAGTGGTAATATTCCTACGTTTTACGACTATTAAATATGCGGCGTCGATACAATTACCGGCAATAAAATACGCCGCCACAGTGACAAAATGCTACATTTAACCTTGCCAAAAACCATGTTTACAAACACTACGAAACTACGACGTGCGCTTCAATATTTGCTGGAAAAATAAGAATTAAACGATAGTTTCTTTCAGTTCGCAAGATTTGATGCGTGTTCTTGAACAATTACTACACGGAAACGGTAAATTGGAAAGTCAATTCAAATTAAAACAGTCTCGTGACTTTTGTTTGCACGAGTCACGATGACCATTTAACCAGGAAAACAACAGCAATCGATCGGATGTGTTCGGCAAAGTTCGGGTTACGATCGTACGATGTGTGAATAATATGGTACTCTGTAGTGAATAATATAGTACACTGGCTATAAATAAAGCACAATAGTCATGAAACTACAGAATTACAGTTCTCTTTATTATATACCACTGTAAGTCAGATCTACATACACGTTCAATACCGAAATTATGGGATTTCAGTACCAGATTTCTTTATGAATTAACCAAATGGGGAAAATATTGGAAAGCTTGAAAATCGTACAATAATTCACATGAATCGTACAACCGTACAATAGGGCACAAAATCGTACATTGTACGGGAAAATCGTAAGAGTTGGCAGCTATGTATGTACAAATATGAATTATTATACTGGTGTTCCCCCCAGTTCTAGCAATTTTTGGCAATTTTCGCCTTAAATTTTTTTGTGTATGTGTCATTTGTTACGAGTAATTGTAATTACGAGGATTTCATGTGCTGTTATCAAGACTTGTAATTATGAGGTTGTATTGTAATTTATTTTTCAATTTAAGCCTATACATCTGTATTTGAGCTTACCTCCTATATCTGCATATGTTTCCTGCGGTGCTTTTTCAAGTTTCATAACAGTAACCATAGGATCAGTGTCATCTGATAGAACCCCCACCACAGCATGAACCTATAAAAGTACATACAAACCTGAAATGAGATTAAACTACAGATCTTTCACAGCAGGCAAATACACAGTAAACACACCAGATCAGAACTAAAGTTCTTAAAGTCCATAAACAACTAAGTAAATATTAATACATAAATTAGGAACAAAAAAATTATTTTATAAGACTACACCTACAACTGAAACGTAACCAAACAAAACAAGCACAAAAAAAAAACAGCAAATTAAAATTTTCTACTATATTTAATAAAACTTCACAAGTTGTGCTCACTGGAAATGTAAAATACACCAAAAGCTATAAAAATAAAACATATAAATTATTACATTGAATTTAATATTCCACATTTAACATTTCCGCACATGTGCACATAAACACATACACTTTCCTTTGCAAATGAAAGTACTGTACAATTTTTACTTTTAATATGTTATCAGAAACATGTTTATAACCAAGTTAACATGAACTGTAAATTTCATCTCTTTGATCATGTTAGTAGGTAACACAATATTTCTTTTTTTTTATAAAATTTATGTACATAACATTCTGTGTGCAGGCAAGTGCATATGCATTTCACAAAAAGCAGCCAAAAGTAGAATGTTGCATCATCATTCCAGCAATTATATGTTCACTGATTCCGCAACAGGTCCTTTGCTATATTTCAATTAATAGATTATTGATTTTGGTAAATATTTTCAAGAAATGTATTGTTTCCTCCACTCATTATTAGAATTTAGTTTTCATAGAGTTATGACCTATATATAACGAATTTATACCAAACCCTCGATTTTACTAACAGTTCCATTTATGACATTCGTAAAATCGATACAGACCATTTCCCCCCCCCCCTCCCCAACTAATAATCAGATTTTAAAATTGCATTTTTTCTGCAAAGTGTATACATTCGGGTCCTGATTATTGTAGCATTTTGAGGAAAAATAATACAAGTTATGAAGTGGAATCCCATTATTACGAGAGTTCACAATATCACAAAAAAATTGTAATAACTGAATGTTTACATAACCAAGCAATTTTTTAGGCTACGTGATACACGGGATGGGAATAGCAACAGTAAGTTACAGAGTACCTTGCTTATTGTCTCTGCTATTATAAAGCACACTGCCAAAAATTATAGGCATATGTTTATTAGGCGTAGTATTCAATAATGTATTTATTCCATGATCTTCATTAGTTTTTGATGTCACCATTTTCACTCGCCAAAACACGATAAAACGTAAGATAAACAAAACAAAAATGGCAGTCTTGTGAAGCAGCAAATAAAATGAACAGCACTACTACCTCACTTGTGATTGGCTGAAACAATGCTCCACCAATAAGATGTCATGATTGGACAAACAAAAAAGGGGGCTGCTGTTCAATGTTACCCACGCTGGCAACATTTTGTAAAGTACTCAAAGCTAAAACAATTACGATTTTAGTACATCCAAACTAAGTTGTACAGTTTAAATATCCATATGATCTTTCAAAGAACTGTGCAATGGGAGTGCATGACTGGATTTAGTTTCTTGGACATATTAAATTATGAAATAGTTGACTGTCAAAGAAAACTAAAGATAACAGAAAACCATAAATAAGTAGAGTATGCTTTGTCAACAGGATACATACACAACATAAAATTCCAGAAATGGAATAGGGTAAAATAAAACCAGGACAAAAAATGAGAAATAAAGTAATAAAAATCCAATATCAAATTATCCGTTCCTAAATACATTTCGCCAAAATTAAAACTCATTGTTACGAAATCAAAACACGTACATAAGTATAGAAAACGATACAAGTTTATGAATTTACTCAGGTTAAGCTGGGTAGTAAAAAATTTCAACACCAAGCGTTCAAAAAGTGATCCGAACAAAGTTTGCTTGCACGTGTTTGCCATGATCAGACAAACCTAATGCGTTCAAGAAACAACTATAGACGGTTTAAATTTTGTAAATGTGTTTTCTTAACCTCTTGCAGTATAACATACACAATAAAAATTATAGTAAGTTTTAAACTAATTCTATTCGTTACCACCATTAAACCAAACACAAGATGCATGCAAGCGATGATGTGCACTCAACGGGCCACATTCATTTTCATGCAGATTGCAGTACCACAGAATAATAAGTAGTAACAGAAAAAACAAGACGTGGTTTTTATCATATTCGTTTTCTCTTTGAATTGTCATGGCACCTGTGTTAGTGGATGTTTGGTTACAATGAAGTTTATTGGGACCAAAGATGTTAGAAGGGTCCAGATGGAGCATGTCACTGGGAATTTTAACCAAACCAATGCTTGAAGTGGCTGGTATCAATATGGCCAACTAATTAAAAAATTGAGGAAATATTAGTTACGTTGAGTGTAAACAGTGCTAAAATATAGATTTTCAACCTAAAACATCAATTAAAGAGCATAATACATTCATTTACCATAAAAAATACCAGTCTGATGTGTACTGAACTGACATTGTTTACAAGGCAGTCAGTGGCGAAAGTGCGTGTGTAGATGAAGAAGTGGAAGAGAACTGGCAAACCAGTGTTCTTCCTTCACTTTTGCATGATTATGAGAGGCAAAAGATATTTTCAACTTGGATGAATGTGCTTTGTTTTTTAACTTATTGCCTGACAAATCATTTGCTTTCAAAGGCGAAAAGTGCAGTGGTGGTAAGAGAAGTAAGGAACGAATCACTGTGCTACTTCGAGCCAACATGGATGGCAGTGAAAAACTCCCACCACTTGTGATCGGAAAACCGGCAAAACCTAGATGTTTCAAAAACATTAAAAGTTTACCTTGCAGATATGAGAGAAATATGAATGCCTGGATGACATGTAAACTGTTCTTGCAGTATCTGCAATTCCTAGATGCTAAGTTTGGTTGCCAAAACAGGAAAGTGATCCTTTTCACAGACCACTGCTCAGCACACCCAACCGACACATCTCCAAGGAATATTCGTGTCAAATTCCTTCCACCAAACACCACTTCTTGCCTCCTGTCCATGGACCAGGGCATCATCAAGGTCTTCATGCAGAAGTTCAGGTCACGTTTGTGTAAGATTCTGTTGCGTGACTTAGAGGAACCAAAAACACTGAAGAAAATTAGCCTCCTGACTGCAATGCACTTGTTGATTGCATCGTGGAACTCTCTGCAGCCTTCAGTCATTTCAAATTGTTTTGGAAAAACAGGTTTTATCCATGGCAATGATGCAAGTGCTGAACATACTGTTTTGCCATTTACATCTGTAGAAAATAGTGAAGACGAACTTGTGACATCACACCACATGAATGGCAAACTCTGCAAGAGGCCTTGAACTTTCCATCTTTTAACGACTACGTATCTGCAGACGACGACATCTTACCTTGTCACACACTGTCAGTAGAAGAGCTATGTGTGATGTCGCAAAATGTGGAAGAAGAGAAAAGGTGAGGACAGCAATGAAGAAGAGGGAACTCTAGTTACTATGATACAAGCTTGGGAATCTCTGGGTGTTCTCAGAAACTTTGTTGCTTCCCAAGATAGTGTTCCAGATAGTGTTATGAACTCATTACTTAATCTGGACGATTATTTGATGAAGCTGGGCAACGATTAAAAAAACACAAACGAGCATAAAATATTTTTTAAAAAATTGTTAGTTGTGATTGTTCTTTGACTTTTAATGTCCCAGCATTTAGTTGTTTTTCACCATGTTCGTTTGGAAAATATTACTTACTTCAAATGATTACGACATAATTGGAAGAAATTTTATTTTGGAGTACAAGTAAGTGAATTAAGAATAGCATAATTATAATGTTATGTATTGTAATGATATCATAGTTTTTTTTATTTCAGAGTATATTTAGATAATTGCATAGGTTAATTGCACATTTCATAAGTACGGTTCCAAAGTTCCTCTAGGCAATATAATTTTTAATTATTGCAATTTATAATAAAATTACAAAAAAAAAATTCTCTAATTTTTAATGGTTTTTAGAAGTAAATATGGAATTTTTCGTTATGAACTATGAAACATGGACATTTCTGTTGTACCCCTTAAATCTGATGTTTCCTTGTTATAAAGTTTTCCTGGATACAACAATTATTTTTCCTGGGTTCTTGAGAAACGATATAAGAGGGTTCCACTGTAATATTCTTTATTATTTTGATGTAAAAACTATAAACTCAAATTTTGGAATCCTTTGTTATACAGTGAACCCTCAATAACTCAGACCTCAATGTCCCGGACTTCAGATAACTCAGACAGTATTTCAAAAAATAAAATAATTTTAATTAAATTATTTTTTTGGTCAAAAATCATAAGAAAATTGTGTCTGCCTCATTTAAATCCATCATGTTTTATTTAAAAACAGTATTAAGCTTTAAACCCAGTTGATCATCGCTACTTAGCCTTTAATAATCCCACTGTAAAATATCTGGCAAGTTCTGTGTGGTTAATTGTTGCTAGCAAGGCGCGCGAGTAGAGATGCAACTCAGCAGGCCGACCTCCCTTCTTTATCTTTCCTCCCTCTTCGCAGCGCATGCCCGTGCGTCATAAATAAACATTTCAGTCTGATGCTGGAGAATTTAACGATACCTACAGGTCCCAATGGCACCTAAAGGGAAATTTATTTTGTTCAGGGCCTTTAACGAGGCCTTACAAGCTGATGAGGGTGAAGTGAGGTGAAAGAACAACACAACATCCATGCCCTAGCAAGGATCCGAACCCAAGGCCTCTCACACCGTAAACTGGTGCCTAAGGCACTACGCTAGAGGCCGGTGCGATATCGAAAAAAAAAACCAGGGCTTAATAAGTTATAAAAAAAGGGGTGGAAACCAGAAAGGGGCTTTTGCCCCGGGCCGCACATTCTAGAGGGCCTCGCTTTTGAACAAGTTAAATGATTAATATGAATGGGCTTTTATTAAGTTCCCATTAACGTTGATGGAATCTCTGAAATTTATTTTAAGTGTAAAGTGTGTGTAAAGAAGTCACTGAACTATGACAACTCAGCCAAGGTAAGGTAAGGGAGGCTTACAAGCACACATTATCACTTCAACCACAGCCGTAGACCTCAAAAAAAAAAAAAAAAAAAAAAAAAAAAAAAAAAAAAAAAAAAAAAAAAAAAAAAAAAAAAAAAAAAAAAAAAAAAAAAAAAAAAAAAAAAAAAGAGAGAGAGAGAGAGAGGAAAGGTAGACTGAGATTTACGTTGTTCCTGGCCTCGTTATCTAAAAAAAGGCCCTGAAGAAAACGTACACAAATGTTACACCTAGACTGTGTGTTGCATAGACCTAAACATCACTAAATACATATGAATGGAATGAGGACATAGAAGTTATAAACAAATATAAATAACCAGAATAAATAGGTATAATTTATTCCAACAGTAAACATAAGACATTTCGTGGACAAACAAAGTAAATTAATTATGTTATGTTGACCCTCGAACGTTTTCCATCGCACCTAACAATATAAAACTGAGAGATAAATTTATTTGCTTCATATTTTACAAAATAGTGTATGTATTAATAAATCGAAGATACAAACACAAGTGATAAAAAATGTATAGCTCTGAATAACCTATACCTTTGTTTTCCGCCTCTATATTTTCGATTTAAGACGCAACAATTTTACCCTAGTCTTTTTCCCCCCACTGGTAAAATTTATTCTGGATTATGATAATACATAGTTTGAGTTCTCATGATTGATGAAGAAAATTGATTGCAATTTCACAGACACATGAATTCTGGCAAAATTAATGTCGTTTAGTTACAAATTTAAAATTCATTGTTCTAAAATCTTTATGCCTTATTAAAATATACAAATTAATTTTATTATTACGTATCAAAAACAAAAATAAAACTGATAACATTTAACAAGCTACCAAGATAAATAAAAGTGTGCATTACGTAACCTAAACAACCACCATATTCCAGTCGACTTCAATACTCTAGAAATTTTCATGGTCGAAGATTGAGTTCGTCAATTGCCAAATTTTCATAATTCCGCACACGTTTATAAATTTTTGAGATTTCAAACTGAAATAGGGACTACAGTTCCAGACACACATTTGTCTAACACACAAACAATCTAACAACGTTGCCAAGCTTACCAAAGGACTAAAGTCATTGTCAATCTTAAATACAGTAAAAATAAATACAAAACAAACTGAAAATTGTATTTACCTTCCTTCATTAATTCAACAGAATTTTTATGGAGCAATTTCACTGATTTAAAAAAAAAAAACAATTTCAAGCACTTCAAAAAAGTGAAAAAAGTGAAAATTTACAGACAAAGTGACTAAAAGTAACTTTTGTCAAAAATAGTGACTAGAAGTGAAAAAAGTGACCGACTTTGAGGCCTGCTGTTGAGACTGTACCGGTTGACCTTGACTACTTCCACTTGCGCTCTACCTCCCTAGCTTATCTCCAACAATTATCACACACACACACACACGCACGCACGCATATAGACTGTCACCAGCCGGACGAGAGAAGGGAGTGAGAACTATTATGTGGTCGAACGGTGCCTTGGTGCCAGCTTCTAGCATAGATAAAAAAAGATCAGCCAGAAGCAGCATAAAAAATAAATAAAAAATAATCTGCCGGCTAAGGTTGTTTGACATTCTTTTATAGTTCTCCACGTTACAGACATAATTTCCCTACTACTCCCTCCTGTAAATTGATACATACAAAGCAGTATATATTGCAGCCTCTTTTGCGTGTAGAAATGATAGCGTACTGATATTGTCACGTTTCTTGTGATTAATGATTGATTACCCCTCCTCTCCGGACGCCCCTCGATAACACGGACAAATCGTAACTCGGTCAGCTTCTCCACCCTTTTAGTCAGAGTTATCGAGGGTTCACTGTATATATGTTTTAAGTGTAATTTTGCAGTTTTTGGTCAGTTCAGGATTCTGTTGCATCACTCTGCCGAGGAACACCTTAGCTAACATGACTATCCAGGATTTAGCAAGTCGTCGGGCATGATGGAAGGATGAACTAAGACAGACGGGAAGTAACAGTCGTGCAGGGATGGCGCAAGAGGAAGGATGTGTGTGGGTGAGATGGGCGAGGAAGCCTCGAGTGTGTTGGCGTGGCTAGAAGAGAATGAACATAGACTTGGATCTGAACTACAATGCATTATTGAGGTGACGGGTGTTATTGGGATAAAAACAGGGAAGCAAACCCCAGTAGTTTGAGTTTCTTATTTATGTTTACATTATTTATTTCCTTCATCAATATTTCTAAGAAATAACTGGATTGCACCTAAACCATCCAAGTCGGACGGAAAGATCATGGTAGCTAAGTGTCACTCTAAAAGTTAATTGAATTTAAAGACAAACTGCAATAGCTATGACTGTTACCATATGTTGTGGAATGTAACTTACCTTGTGATAATAAATGTAAAGATTGACGAATCTGAGTTTCTCTAAGCAAGTTAAACCTAACTGATGGATGGTTGAAATCTACAAATCTACATTTAACTAAAACAGAAATTGGGCTATCTGGTGCACTTAGATGCTACATAACCTCAACAGCCCGAACAGTAAGACGCACCACAATGTATAGCCTCCTCTTCCTTCCCAACCAAAAAATTTTTTAAAATATGGTGGTTGGGGGAATTAAACTATACAGAAACAAATACAGCAAGCTAAAAAATTCTCAAGTTTCCTAACAGCATCTTTTCACAGAAAAAAAAATGTATTTTCACAGCATTAAGATATTAAGGTTACGTAAACATATATTTGTACACAACATGAAGTCCACACCTTAAGAAGACAAAAAAAACTAATTTTACAGCCATTAATATATGTAGTGAAGTAAGGAGTAAAGATACTGCACATTTCATGTGAGAGTTGGAGGGATCTACAGTACTACCAAAAGAAGAAATCACCACTACTGTCCATGACTGATGGTAAGAGCCCTAGACACGAGTAAGGCATGGTAAGAGTGGAGGTGGTCAGGTTACTTAAAAACAAGGGGGGAGCTACTGATGTTTCCTTGTAGCCTGAGCATTGTGAAGTCATGCACGCAAACATCGGTCCTCCTCTTTACACATTGAGGTTGATACGAAACGTGTGGCACATTCATATCACACTAACATGTAAATGTTTGTATAGGTTAGTGCATCTAAATCGTATTTCAGTTGAAATAAAAATTACTAGTGTCTTTATCTGTAACTTCGGTCAATTGGCAACTGATAATCGTTAACTTAATTTCATGAATGTTTGCTAGCGAAACTAAAAAGAGAAAAGTAATACACAGTGCATGACACAAAATCATAAGTATGGTTATTAAGAAGTGTGACAACTGACAAAGAACCAAAGAAGGTAGCTTAGAATTTTCTTTGAGTCAAGCAAAACACGTTGTGCCGCTGTTTCGTAGTTGTAAGCCAAGCAACGGCAAAATGAATAAGCAAGGTAAATCAAGTACGAAATGCCACAGATACTAACACTTCATTATATAAACCTGGTAAGAAATGTGGTGCTTGGCAGAAATACACTACCATGATTGTGAAAGATTTTGATAGATGTGTAATCATAAATACGATACATGGCTTTTATGTTCGGAAGAAGAAAGTTTCAACAGTCCTAAAGTTCAGACTTCCATAAATCTCTATTTTGCGGTGCTAGGAAACAACATAGTATTTGTCGATTCCAGTAAATGTTTTCACTTAGCATAGTAGCGCACACTCCCTTGCCTCCCCGTCCCTCGTGATTTCACCGCACCTCTACCCAGCAGCATACCTGGCACGGCTCTTCCCATCAGTCGCACACAGTACCTATCTTGTCAAGTACCGCATTAGCCCAATTACCCCACCCAACTTTTTTTCCAAAATTTTGATCACAAAAATGGGGATGCGCTGCTTACACGTATAATTTGTATTTGAAGTCAATGCGCTATGCACGTAGGTAGCTGATGTGCGCAGAGACTTGACAGCAGCACAGGTAGCTGGGGTGCGTAAAGACTTGACAACAGCACGGGTGGCTAGGCACGCACACACAGACATGCAGATATAGGCTCAGAATGCAGATGTACAGTTAAGTCAGGCGCAACCGATAACTAGTCATGTGTGTAGGCTACATTGTTCTCAACACATTGCAGATAAAGTGTTTCCGTAGTGACTACGTACATAAGTTTTCAGTAGTGCTTTAGGGAATCAAAATGTCAAAACGATTGTGTTCGTTTATGGTGGGTGAGAAGCTGAAAGTAATTAAGAAAACCAAAGAAATAGGATATAGTGCAGAAAATCATAAGTACAACATCTCAGAGATTGGCGCACAATGAAAAACAAGTTACAGGGTAGCAACGTCAACATGGGGGCTTTTAGAGGAAAGAAAGCCAAATTCCCACAAGTTGAAAAACGCTTGGTTGAGTATATAAACGAGCTACGGCAGTTAGTTTACATCATTTCGGTGATGTGTGCAAAGTGCAAGCAATGAAGATTGGTTTATCGGTTTAACAAAAGGAATGGCCTATATGTGCAGCGTAAAACAATGGTTTGCCAGCGACTACAAGAAGCCTACAACAAAACGTTTGAATTTTCTTATAAAATTTCCCCACACTTGGTACTGAAAAAAAGTGGGTGTGCGGCTTACATGGGTGCGAGGGCTACATGGGCAAATAAGGTAACACACAAAGCTTATCTATTTTAAAACACAACAGTTCAGTACTGCATTAATGTATTCATTTCAAAGAAAAGAATTCATCCTTTCATACTACTGTATGTACTTTGAAACCATGAGTTCTATTGAATTTTAGTAGTGGTAGAAACAAGCCATCACCTTGTGGTTCAAAAGCACAGAGCAGCCAGGTTCCAACTGATCTTTGTCCACAAATGACAGAATACTGACATAGTGTTCGCTTCCCACTGAGGTAGACACTATGGCATGATTGTCATCAATAATCTCCTCCAGTGTCCCCACTGACATAGGTGTTCCCCGCAGGTCATCTACCTTCGACCTCTCTTCCTAGAAAAAAAATAACACATTATTTGACACAAATCAGAGTAGACTTATAAAATGTCCTATCTGTTTATCAAATTGTACTTTATTTCTGCACAAATATTACATCAATGTGTAACTTCAAAAATCTCAACTGCAGCTTAGTAGCCATTAACTCGTTTTATATTCCTCAGTCAGAATTCTAAAACTTACAGTTAAAATATTGTAAAAAATAAAATTCAACTTTTCCTATATACCGTAACAACACATACAAAAATCTTTATCTAACAGTTTAGTAGGTGAATAACTGAAGTATGAAATTGTTATGGAAGCATGTAGGGTCCATATCGTATAAGAACTCCATTATTTGACCAGGTCATAAAAAATATGACAATGTAAACAAAAACATTATGTATCCTTCCAACACCATGTACTTTCCAGCTGACAATCAAAACATTTCAACAGTTAAGGTATATTATGACTGCAATAAAATCCAATATGTGTTGTGATTTTCTTTTGGATATTTGTTAGGTCTCGGACAAGTAATTTATTTTCAATACTGGCTGCACATTAACCTAGTGGTTAGGTGGACAATGTTAATGGAATTATTTCATATTACAGTAATGGATAGCCTACTCTACAGATGTTAATATAATCATTCTCAACTAACATTGTACCGTAAGTATCCTCAAAATTATAACATTTAGTGGCAATACCAAAACTAAACAAACATGTATAGATAACTTATATTTTCTTATTTCTACTGGACACTTAAAAAGTTTAAATAATACGACTATAACAAACTGAAGTTGCAAGAGCATATGACCGTGCAAGCAAACATCTTTAAACTGAAATAATCAATAAAATAATTCATGCAAGCATTACAGTATTATAATTACTTTTCATGTTGCCTTTAATTTGATTCTGCACTATCATATCACAAAGCTGTAGGTAGGCTATAGTTAAGTTTCAAGTAGTAGACTATCAAGAAAACTTACTTCAATATATCAGCATTATCATAGTCATGTGACTCAATACATTACTTAAAAAAAACTTAAAAAATTTCTTGTAGACTAATTAGTGAAAATTTGTGCTCTCACAACCTCAACAGAAATAATATATACATATAGCAATAAAAAGCGCAAGTAAAAAAAAAACAGATGTGGGTAGGCCTAATTGCTCAAATCAGCTTAAATCATTTTGGTAACAACACAAGATTAAACAAGTACACTTTAATGACCAGGAAATACATAGGCTTATGTCTTCTGGCCTTTTCTTTTGGTAATATGTAGGCCTATCTTTTTGCAGCCGACAGGCACAAACTCTCACGTGGACGTGATATTAAATGGTACCACTTACTTGCTAAAAAGAATCATTAAACACTGACTTTTACGTACAAAAATAATTTGAGTTGGCGCCTTCAAAAAACACGTTTACATATATGCCTACAACAATAACTGTAAGTGATTACCCACAAATTCTATTTTTAAAATGTAGGAAACTTTTTTTATTTTCTGCAGCAATTTTCTCTGGATAGATTTTATAATTCTCACTTATCAACGGGTTTTTGTAGACATGCCATGCTGCTGCAAGTTCTCATCTTCCAAAATACATCTTAATATCCTGTTGTCATTGGCGATTACAGACAGGGTATTTTAATCCCTGCATTGCAATACATTACAATTACATACATGAACAAAATATCAAAATAACACCTTACAAGAATCACAAATGCACACGAAGCTCACACCAGCAAAGGCTGGCCTCTGTTTTGGTTGCCAGACGTCATAATATCCTATTGGTTATTACAGGCTAGGTTTTTTAATCCCTGCATTAGAATATTTTAAATATACGCATCTTATAAGAATTACAAAAGTACACAAACACACGAGAAGCTCACACTCGCAATGGTCGTCCTTTAACTTGGTTACTGGTATAGGTACACTGAAAATGGTGCACTTGTTTGTAAAATAGTTACAGAAATGACACAGTTTGAATAGAATAAAATACTAAGTAGTTAACTGACTAATGCTGGATAGAGAACCGATTTTTACATTAAGGTTCCTCTAAAATGCTTACTTATTTTTCACGTACAATACACACTATTTTCAATGTAGACGATGGAAGTTAACCGATTTGTTGATCAGGGCTGCCACTACTGCTTCATCAGGTCATATGATCACATTCTGTTGTTTTAAATGGTATGTTATTCTGCCATATGTTTGGCACATGTTACAAATATTGATAGCATATGCTGTCAAAAAGCAGAATTATTACACGGGATACACTGTAGACCTACATGATTTACTGTGTATCATAGAAGTAGTCAGAATGTGTACGAGCCGACTCATGTACATTCTCAACACTACAATAGTCACATTAACTGTTAATTTTTTATATTAATTTGTGCCATACAGTGCTTAAGGCCATTACAGTAATTGTGAGCGCCCCTAGCGTCATCAGTGGGATATTTTTCTCTCTTGTACTATGGAGTGTCTGTGCCCACCTTCTGATATCTCTTCTATCCCTTGGGCTGACGCATAGGCTTCGCAGAAATGGCCGGTCGGCTAAGTTTAACTGCGGGCTTATGCACTTGGTTTTCGTATTTTGTTGAGGTCACATGTAATTGAGAACCGTTTCCTCGTGGAGAATTAGGATGCCCAGTTCGATGGCAACGAAACGAGAGCGGTAAGGTTTCATATACAGTATACATATTTTTTGAGGGATAATCTTTTCTAAATTCTGTTCTGGCCCACCTTAGAAATTCTTATCTGGTTTAAATGCTTGTTAGTTATTCTGTAATGTACATCATGCAAAATTTGTTTCCTATTTTTATTGAATTTACTGTACTGTAGATGTACAGTAGTTGTGTGGGCACACATGAGCTTTCACTAGTTCGTCATGTCTTCAGTAAAGTATTTTGTTGTGAATCCAGTTGTTGAAGTTGACTATGTCCCGAATATTGACAGTCATTAAATGCTTGAATCAGTTTTGAATACTTGCTGGATTCTTGACTTTTTACTCGTCTTGAAAAACTGTCTCAGCATTATACCGTATTATTGGATCCTAACTGTGACTGCCTTTACAGTGAAACTGCCCTTAGCGGACACTTCCGAATAGCGGACACTTCCGAAAAATGGACATTTTTCCAATCACCAGCAGATTAACATGGAGCCTTATGGATAAATACTCTCCAAATAACGAACATTCTTATTAACGGACGCGGACACATAATAAGTAGTGAATAACGGACAAAATGCGCCAAAAAGTGGCGCGAAAACAGTTGCAAAGCAGCTTCAATGAATGTTTCGGCAGCGAGTCGTAACTAAGAAAGTGCGATTTGTACACCCCTTTTAAGCAGGTAGCGCGTAGCCTCGCGTTATCGCGACCCCCCACACACACACGCACGCGCGCAGCTGCCGTGTAACTCGATCCTCCCACCACACACGCATGCGACGTGTGTTGTAGCACTTAGTCATTGTTTACTCTTCTTTTCATGCACTTCACGTAATAGTGTAGCAGTCGTAATCGAGTGACTTATTTTGTGTGAAATGTCTCAGAAGCGTAAACGTTTAACTTTATTAGAGGATAAATTAGCTGTGATTAGGATGCATGAAAAAGAAAAATTAAGCGTCCGTGACGCTGCTGCGAAGTTCGAAGTGGGGAAAACTCAGATTGCCGACATAATAAAAAATAGAGAAGCAATACTGAAGTCGTGGACGGAGAATAGCTGCGGTTCCAGCAAACGTACATTCCCAAAAACGGATGGACTGACTGTAGATACACTAACGTTTGAGTGGTTTTGTAGCCTCTGTTTCTTTCTTTCTGAGGCTGTGACGTTTGCTCGGCAGATTGATAGTGTAGAAAACGTTTTTTTTTTTCATGCCTTTCATTCCTGAGCCGTATGAAAATACTCGAGTTTAGCCGAATGCATATGGAGTAAGGATTTGTTCACACACACGTTGGGAACAATGGACAAATTAGGGTGACATGAGCTGCAGTTAACGTAAATTATGCACCACAAAACATTGGCATCAAACTTATTTTTTAATAATTACCCACGTCAATCTCGGAAACTTTGACACACGACTCGGAAATATTTCACGTGCCGAACCGGCTGACAGTGCGAGCGAGAGCGAGCGACGTGTAGACAAGGCACACAGTCTCATGCTCGCGCGCGCCAGTGTGTGTGGACGAGTCACGTTGGCCAGCCAGCTGTATCGGCGTGTGGTAAGATTTATTGCCGTACATCGTCGAAAGGTTTTAAAATTTCTCCGAAAATACCACAAAAATTCGGCCTTGGACTAGCGAGAGTTTAACTCAGTATAGAGTTAAGAAAATTATGTAGGTCTACCATTTTTGTATTTAAATTTTTTATATATGTACTATATTTTTTATATACTACAGTACTGTAATTCCTAATAGCGGACACTTCTCAATACCGGACATTTTTTTATGCACCAGAGGTGTCCGGTATTGGGAAGATTCACTGTATATTGATGTTTCAGTCACACACACAGCTGTGATTCATGTGTGCATTGTTTTGTTTGGGCATTGTAACATTATTTGTGTTCTTTATGTGGGTTCGAATCATCCAGCAGCTCATGTTAAAATGGGCTTTAATGGACTGCTTAATCTTTAATTATGTTTTCATGGTTCTTATTTTGTAGGAGGCATACGTCACCCTGCACTGTTAGGGCAATTCCACAAATTTGTCAACCTAGCCACTGAAAATAAAATATTCACAGACAACTTCGAATGAGGTACTAATCTCAAGCATAAATACCCTAGATGTTGAATTTCGTAGTAGTTGTTGGTCCTTTTCAAATGTACAACACTTGTGGCCTTACGTTTAACAAATATTTTGAGAGACATTACTCTTGACATACAACTACTTATAATCACAACTTTGCAAAGTTTGTATATCTGTCCATAGGCATCTGAAACTTACAGGTTTGCTAAAAGGAAGGTTTTTTGAAAAAAGTATAGTATAATTGTACCTGTAGTTTAATTTATTTTTACAATTTTTGTGGAAATTTTATTTTAATGTTTTGTTGTGTCAGTCAGTTACCAAACGGATAGAACATTTCCTATCCAGAAAAGAATTATAGTCGTACAACAAAACTGTTTCATATTCTCCGTTATATCAATGGATACTTTAACACCCAATTATTAATATTTTCAATTTGCAGTTCTATTTTACATAAACATGTGGTAACTGACTGACTGCTTCAGTAACTGACTGACATTCTCAAAGTAACTGACTGACATTTGGTTTTATTTCTCATTGGTTTTATTCCTCATTTAGTCATTGTTATAGGTAATGTGTGTTATTATTACCATAAAGTTGGCATGAACGTATAAACAATGTTTGTAATGTTTTGGAGGGAAAATCTAGAAGTACTCATCATGGCTCTTACGGCAGCAGAAAAGCAAAAAAGGTACAGAGAAAAATTGAAAATGCAAGGAAAATATGATTCATACAAAGAAAGAAATAAAAATTTACAAACTAGAAAACGAAATGCACTAAATAAGCGAGGAAGAGCAATTATGAAAAAGAAAAATTGTGAATACAAGCAAAAAGAGCGCACTAGGAAAAAACAACTACTACATCAAGGTTAGCAATGTACACTACTTTACAGCTAGAGGTAAAATTTACAATGTACACCAATCCCTCTTTTAGCAAGGTTAATTAATTCTAGAAAATGTGTGTTAATTAAAACAAATTGAGGTTATGCAACACTTGGACTTCAAAATACATGCTGCGGTAATTGAATTTGCGCTAAGCAAGGGACTGGTGTTTGTTTACAAAACCAGTTACCAAGTTTTTGGATCATTTGCAATTGTTTTAGGTCTTGTCTGCCACTTGCCAAGAGTTTCACCTGAGAGAGGTCTTCAGTTACAAGCATCCAACATCCAGAGGTTTCAATCTACATCCATGGATTTAAGCCGAACAAAAGTGTTTTCTACCAGACAGTCATTGGGCAAAGCAAAGAAACGTGTGAAACAAGCACTGCCTCACTCACCAAAAAAAAGAATTGCTTTAATTAAACAATTTGCTATTGAGGAAGGCATCCTGAAGAAAACAAACTTGGCAAATGGAAAAAGTACTTTGCAAGATAAGTCCAGTGACCCATTAGAAGGTACAGTTCATAACTTTTTTAATGATGACACAATTTCTTCACAAGCACCTGGTATAAAGGACTATGTAACGCTAAGAAGAGACGGACAAAAGATGAAAGTTCAGAAAAGGTATTTACTTTGTACATTAAAAGAAGCTCATAACATGTTCCTTCTAAGGCATTTGGATTTGAAGATAGGACTATCTAAATTTGCTGCACTGCACCCTCCGTACATATGTTTTCAGAAAGACATACCTCATAATGTGTGCCTATGTAAAACCCATGAAAACATAAGACTGTTACTGACTGCTTTGAAAGCAAAGAACCTAGATGTAACTTGTGAATTTCGACTCTTCATTTCAAAAGTAGTATGTGACTAAAGTTCTGCACAATGCATGTTAGGGAACTGCACATCTTGTCCCGTACTTTAACTTGATATATCTGATGAAGAAGCCAATGAGAGATGTGACTGGCAAGAATGGATCACTAAAGAACAGGCTACGAAATCATCTAAAGAAGGAACTGTGGGTGATTGCATTGAAGAGTTGAAAGGCAAGCTTCCACAATTTCTTGAACATACCTACATAAAAAGAATTCAGTCCCAAGAATTTAAGGATAGAAAAGACAGTCTTAAGCTAGGTCAACTTATTTTACAAGTAGATTTTGCGGAAAATTTTTCTTGCAAAGAGCAAAATGAAATACAGGCAGCACATTGGAGTAACAAACAAATATCTGTTTTCACTGCAGTTGCCTGGTTTCTTAATGAGGCTATGGAACAGGATGTAAGGTCTTTTTCTTTGGTGTCAGACTATATGGCGCATGATAAATATGCTGTACATGTAAACTTAATGGAAATTTTGACTCATATGAGTAATATCTTAACCGTGACAGAACTCTGTGTTTTTTCCGATGGTGCAGCGAGTCAGTTTAAACAGCGTTTTAACTTTTGCAACTTAACACACGTGGCTAAAGAGCTTGACATTGCAATATCCTGGAATTTCTTTGCAACTTCCCATGGCAAGGGCTCAGTAGATGGAATTGGTGGGGAGGTTAAACGACTTGCTTGGATTGCTGTAAAATCGGGAAAAACCATTCAAAATGCACACGACTTTGTCCAGATAGTGGAAAAACAGGCTCAGCGAACGAAAGTAATTCTTGTTTCAGTCAACAGCATTGAAAATGTGAAAAACAGTTTGGATAAGCAATGTAAGAACATTCTGAAAGTTCCAGGTACACAAAAACTTCACTGTATTAACGTTGTTAGTGTTAATAAAATTCAATATGCAAAACTGTCCAACTGCGATCAATGGAAAGATCATGACTTCGTATATGGAGAAAAAGCTGAAGACAGTGTCAAAGATATAGTTTTAGAATCATATTATGCTGTCTATTATGATGAGCAGCTGTACTTAGGCAGAGTAATTGACATTGAGGAACAGAAAGTGAAAGTGAAATTTTTACACAGTGCTTTAGGTGATCAGTTTAAGTGGCCCAGAACTGATGATGTGGAATGGGTTAAACCTTGTTACATATTTTGTGGACCTATCACACTTAATGGTA
>PNEQ01003582.1:0-14606 GCA_003012365.1 Medauroidea extradentata | reverse complement strand
TAGGCAGAGTAATTGACATTGAGGAACAGAAAGTGAAAGTGAAATTTTTACACAGTGCTTTAGGTGATCAGTTTAAGTGGCCCAGAACTGATGATGTGGAATGGGTTAAACCTTGTTACATATTTTGTGGACCTATCACACTTAATGGTACTGGACCATTTACTGTACCTGCCATTAAGTCAATCAGAAATCAATACAGGGAATAGGGAAATCTTAAATGTGTGCAGTATGCCTACTGAAACATTGTAAGTTACATAATTTTTTTTTATTGACTTGTATTATTTAAATCTTCTTAACAAATGATTTTGAACCATACAGATTTGTCGTTTCATAAATGTGTAACTAGAATGTTTTCAATATTTATATTTGTTGCAGAGCATGTCATTCAGTTACCAGGTTGTCAGTCAGTTACCAAATTGAATCAATAACTGAATTTAATTGGTGTAACAGTTGTTAGTGTTAAATGTTATATCACCATGACCATTAGACATTCCATTATAATGCAGAATAATTTTATCACTCTGTGCCATCTATTTTCAGAGGAATCCTTTGTTATTCATTGTTACTTGCATTGATGGGTTGCGCAAATGTCAGTCAGTTACTTTTTGTTCCGTCATAATTTAATGTTTCTAACAAATTGGTAAAACGATTTTTTATTACATATTTTGAAAGTGTGAAATGTGTACATCATTTTTGTGTAACTGTACAAATGTAAAAAAAGTATTTTAATTTGTCTCTTAATGATTGATCATTTAAAGTGTTACCAAACTGTCAGTCAGTTACCGATGGAATTGCTCTTTAATGATAATTGTGAATTTGATCCTTTTAAGGATAGAAAAATTTTATTCTGTGACTTTAAATAATTTGGTTTGGTGTGTGTTATTTCTGTCCGTTTTCTTTTTAAATGTCTTGCTGCATGATGTCCTGTCAGTGTGTTGTACCTGTCTAGTCCATTGTTTTTGTATGCCTGTATTTATTTGTATGTCCTTTGGTAATTGTATATCCAGTGTTTCTGTACTTGTATCTGTCATTTGTTTAGTGTCATCCTGTTATTGGTCGCAATACTGTTGGATGGCACTTTAAACATAATAAATAAAATAAATTATTATTATTAAGAATTTGAATGACTGGTTAATTGTTGGTATGTCACTGTTAATCAATTTTTTTCTTTGTTACCCTGACTCACAGCTGTTATATAAATTATTCTCAGCTTCATATTATTATAGTCTAGCTTCAATACAAAATTTGTAAGTATATAATAGTAAAATATGATTATAGTAATGTAAACAACACATTTTAACTTATTAAATGCGACATTCGACTATAGTTGAATATAAAAAATATAGCCAAACTGCGACATGGTACTTTAGTCGAAGACCAAATTTAATGACTCAGTAAACACTACGTAGATGGTTTTGTGGCTTGAAACTAACCAAAAATAAACTATAAACAAAATACAATAATATGTACACAATCTTACTATAGTTAAAATTTTTCATCCCACAGCAAAAGAGTTAAATTTATTCTTATTGTTAGAAACAGACAGCTAATTAGCATGCAATAATGTTTGTTCTGCATAAATAGCAATCTTTTATGATGCCTGTATTATTACGATACACTTTAAATTTTAATTATATTGCACTAGTTGTGAATAATTAACATTTATGATATGTGTGTTTTTATATTTTGCTGAATATTTTCACGGTCTACATTTTATAGATTACAAGTTATTATACTTATCACTTTTTCATGTACACAAGTTTATCGAACTGTTGATGTATGTTATAAGCATGTGATAAACTAATCTTGTTTCATGACAAATCTGTTACCTAAGTAAAAAAAATTCACAGAAGTTCAATTAAATTTAAAGATAGCATATAGGCCCAATGAGCTAAGACTCCTTTCCTCAACTGTGATTTATTGGGAAAAAAGTACTCATTCATTACATACTAAGTCAGAAAATTTTAAATTTTGTTGAAACTACCTAAATTATGTTTTATACTTTAAGCTATCAATTATTCCGGATAAAGGATATTAAAATGTAATTTTTCATGTATACAACGTCATATCATATTTTCATACAGCATGGTAATGAATTAGGCCTAGGCCAATAGAAAAATATCAGCAGACGTCAATGGTAAGAACAGTGGCAGTATAATTTCAAACAGCTTCCACAATCATTATTGAAGTGGTACGTGGGAGGTAAGTCTTTATCCACCTACTCCAGAACATGGTACATACGGCCTGGGTAAATGAACTTAGCCAGTTAAAACAGTCCATTGTAAGGTGATGAGAGGAGTCTGCATGACTCTCTCTCAGCCCATGCCTCGCCTTCAATACTCCCTCGCCAACTAGCTCAAATGCACTCTTTGTGTGTCTCGCACACATACCTTGTCTCTCTATCTCTCTATCTCTTTTCTGGCCAGACCAGGCCAGATGCACAGAGGCAGAACAGCAACCTAGCAAGTGTATTTTTAACTGATCATCCAGACCAGTGACTAGAGGAAATAAAAGATCTTCCTCTTAAGAAATATATTTTACTAAATTGGTCTAAAATGCTACTTGGGAGTAGCTTTTGTAAACTTACAAGCAGTAATATGTACTAAATAAAAGCTTAAAAATTATTATAAACAGTACAGTTTGGCCTTGTTTCTTTGTTTTGGTAACATACCTAAATTTGCTACCTTTTAAAAGTAACATTATATAGATATAATATATTAAAATTGGAGGGGAAACGGCCATAATAAAAGTTGCAAGACTCCAAATTGTCAGTTTATAGTATGCGTAGTTGGAAAATAGAGAACCATGAGTCACAATATAATCAATCGTATTTTCTTTTCAGGTGAGGATCCCGTACGTCACCTGGTTGCATTAATGGTGATCTTTCTTGGAGTGGGATCATTAATCATAGCATGTGTTTCCCGTTTTCGCTATACATGCAGTTTTGCACATCCTGTAATCCTGATTTTTTTCGGCATCGGTGTAAGTTGGCTACTTAACAAGGATGAATGGGCTGAGGACTACCTAACAGTCTTTAAAGTAGCCAATTTTAATCCACGAATATGGTTTGCTTTCCTGTTGCCAATTCAAATATTTCGAACATCATCGTCCATGGATGGCCACACTTTTTACAGGATCTTCTGGCAGGTAAGTTGTAGGAAAGTTGTAGGCCCTAGTGTGGAGTGATATCACTAGTTTGATACACTGATGTGCGAAAATTTAGGACAAATTGGATTAGTAGCTCAATGGCAGAAACAGACCGAAATACCTTTTTACTCTGTATTCAGAATAAAGTTGTACTTGACAGCAGATGCAACCAATGTAACGGTGCTAAATATTGAGGTGGTAAAAGTCCTTAGTTGTAGCTACTTGTAGTATTTCAGGGTTGTATAATTCGTAAGAAGACATAAAATAGTACCACATGTATTAGCGTACTGATATAATGTAAATATATATTAACTTATATATTTAAATAATATTTAAAAAAAATTTTATAACATAATAGTTGCTGTAAGCTATCAACTTTATGTTTATAATGCTTTTTCAAGTTCACATTTATTGAAGAATGGCAACATGTAGCCAACATGGTTGCCAGGTAACAGGATAAGTTTACCTATATAACCACTTGAGATACTGTTATTAGGTTGCTGTGGTGCGGACAATTGCATAGCTAAGGCAAAGCAAGCTCTGTAGTGGCCGGCAATAAACAACCACATTAACATTTATATACAAATGTGCAACATATGCAAGTCTATTCAACCTGCAAAACGGAAAGAACTACTTAGCAAACCACGTCATGCACTACGGTGGAAACAAGTGTCAACTGACGTATTTGACTATTGTGGTCACAGTTACCTAGCCTACTTGTTGACCATTTTTCACATTGGCTTGAAATCATACCATTGAAAGACTAAACAGCCTCTTCAGTTACTATCACACAGTAACCCAAAAGTAGTGTTCTCTGGTAATGTTCACTTTAATTCTTATAAATTGCCAAAGTATAGGCAGGTTGAAAAAGTTGTAAGCATTGCTAAGAATGTATTGAGGAAAGGTAGGTTGGATCACAGGGACTGGAGAGAGTTTTTGCTAGAATACAGAAATTCTCCTATAATCTCACTACATGCATCTCCAGCACAGTTTCTAATGAATAGAACTCTACGTTCAAAACAATCGACAACCCGGATGGCCTAATACATCTGCGTCACTTCATTGTGTATGTAAGTATATCCTTCAAAGCGCGTTCTCAAGTTTCTACCCGTCAAGAGTTGTGCTGTATTTCTGAGTCGCTGTGCTCAGGGCTGCGCAAAGTAAAAAAAATATCCTTTGTAGCTGTGTATTCAAGTAGCCAGAAGTTAACTTTTATAATTTAGCTTTTAATGTATGAAATGTTCTTTCAACTTGCCTATTACGTGCTGGATGGTATGGGGGTGAGTTTTTATAAGCAGTATCATTCTGTTTAAAAAATACTGTCATTTGAGTTGACAAAAAAATACTGTGCCATTGTCCGACACAGTAACATTTCGCTGTACCATGGCCCAGGCCCCAAATTTATTTTTACATATTTTTAATTTACAAAATGTTTGTTTCATATTTAGCTGTAACTGTGTGCGACTGATGGGAAGAGCCCTGCCAGGAATGCGGCGGGGAAGAGATGCAGTGACGTCACGAGGGTCAGGGAGGCAAGGGAGCGTACGCTACTGCGCAAAGTGAAAACATTTTCTGTACTCGACGAATATGATGTTTCCTAGCACCGCTAAATAGAGATTTATAGAATCCAAAATTTCTGCACTACTGCAACTTTCTTCTCGCGGACGTAAAATCCATCTATCGAAATCATCTACAATACCATGGTAATGTATTTCCGCCAAGCACCACATTTATTTTACCAGATTTAGAAAATGAACTATTAGTATGTGTTGCATTTCGTACTTGATTTACCTTGCTTATTCGTTTCACCGTTGCTTAGCTTACACATACAAAACAGTGACATGGCATGTTGCTTGACTCAAAGAAAATGCTAAGCTGCCTTCTTTGTTTCTTTGTCACACTTCTTAACCATACTTATGATTTCACATCCTTCACTGTGTATCACTTTTTAATTTTGGTTTTGCTAGTTAACACTGATAAAATATAGATTACTGTTTACAGTTGGCAATTTATCAAAGTTACCCACAAAGACGCTAGTGATTTTAATTGCAAATGGAAAACAATTTAGATGCACTAGTCTAGACAAACATTTACATTCGAGTGTAATATGAACGCACCGTACGTTTTGAATCAACTTCGACGTGTAAAGAAGAGGACAAATGTTTGCACGCATGACTTTACACTGCTCAGGCGACAAGCCCTACCCCCCTGTTTTCAAGGTACCCGACCGCCACCACCCCTACCACCCCTTACCCGTGTCTAGGGCTCTTCCCATCAGTCACGAACAGTGAGAGTTTTGTTAGCTATTTGTGATTTTATTTGTTAAATGCCAGCATGTCTGTGAAAATTTATTCATTTTTATTTAAAGTAATCAATTTTCAGTAACTGTGAACTAATTTACTTAAAATAAGTAACATTTAATTTGGTAATTTAAAATCACTCATTTAACAGTAAGAAGAACAGTTTGCTTAGTAATGTTAATATTTATTTAAAGTTTAAATGATTCTATTTGTATTTAGTAAATTTGCAATATGTATTTTTAGCTAATATTATCTGCATTTAAATTGAGAGTGAGGGCAGAGATACCATGCTAAATTGACACTTCCGAGGAAAAATATGCTTTAGTGAAAAACCGGCCTATACAGACAATCGTTAATAATTTGCTGCCGTATTTGGTTGCGACCGATAGTATAACAGATTGTTGCTGATTAGCCGTATACATTTTGAATTTGTGTCTTTCACATGGTAAAAAGTTATTACTTAATATAATTGTATAAAATTGTTTTGCATGCTGAAATGTTCATGCTTATACTGTATTTACATACAAATATTACAAGTTAAAAATATTCTGTTAATTATGAATAATGTAATGTTTTTAATTGATTCCTTTAATGGCAGCAATGCGACACCACTGAAGGGCGATGCCGGTAGTTTGCGCGCGAAGGTAACTTTGTCGTGTTCAAGATGGAGGCAGAGACGGACGTAAGGTGTGATGGAGCCAGGACTCATGTGAAGTGTCAGGAGCGGGTAGTTCGGTGCTATTAGCAGACAATGTTTTCTCTTTTTATTATTTAAAGTATTTGTGAAGTTGGAGTTTTAAGGCTAAAATTTTTGGTTATAACTGGTCATCTAGTTTTTCTGCAATATAAAAGATATCTTTTTTCTTTTATTTTGCTCGGAGGGTGCCCCTGGCAGTCAGATTTTCTAAAATCATGTATTGATACTAGAATGTTGCAAATTTCAAATAATAAACAAACCCTAAACTTTCGAGAGTTCTGCTGTCTTCATTGCTCGTGCTATGTTGTTGGAACCTGTGCCTTGATTTTATTGTAACTCTGAGCTAGTCGTGGAGGTGTGACTGTGATACGAGGGACGTGTCACGTCTTTTGTCTGCCCAACATGAGATTCGCAATAGTGCAGGCCATGAGTGCTGAACTTGGTATTGAGTTCCTGTACCACTTGTCGCAGACTGCATTGAGTACTCTAATATCACCATAGGCCATTTGGAAAAAGTGTCAAATACAATGAGGAATATGGTTTTGAGATGTACCCTAAGGCACATGTCTTTACCGGGGCATGACTTTCAGATTGATAAATATGACAGATAACTGTCCAAATCTTGTTGTCCATGTTGGGCCACTGTATTTAGCTGTGACATACTAAGGCCTTTGGGTGCACGACACCATCGTGTGATGCATGCAGTTCCTGTAGTGTAATAGTTTTGTAGTTGGTAGGGAAATCACCACCAGAGTGCCCCACAGCACAATGTCATATATTGATAATTCTGTTTGCCTGTTCCAGTAAGGGCAAACCTCTTTGTTTGGGAATTGTAATGGCCAGCCGTGCAATATGACAAACTTCACTTGTTTCGACACTGGATCCTGTGCTATGCACTGTTTGACTACATGAGTTTCCAAGGTTGCATTTGGCAGTTCCTACAGTATTAATACTCCTGTCACCGGTGGCACTTCGCAGATGGTGGTTGGCTGTGGCAATCTGTTCAAGAAATCAGCATGTCCAATTTCGACACCTGGCCGATAGTTTATCTGGTAATCATACAGTGCTAACTGAAGGCTCCAGTGAAACATCCAGGTGACAGGATATCTGGTGTGGGATGCTGGGGATCTAATAGCCACAGTAATGGTTTGTGGTCAGTCACTACAAAACGACTCTGCTGAATAAATACTGCTTAAATTTCTTCACTCTCATGAATATCAGTGCTGCTTAATCAATTTATGCATAGTTACGTTCACTACTTAGTACCGCCTGCAACCCAAATGCTATAGGCTTTTCCTCATAAAAATGAGAAAAGGGTACAAATTATGTGAAACCACGAAAGTTATGAGTGTAAAAGTACCGTTCTGTCTCTAGTAGAAGTTCCTTGGCCCCTTGTGAACACCTTTTGTATGCTGTGCCTACCATTTCAGTTATTCACTTTTATCAAAGGTGTCCGTGAAGTAGTTCCAGCATCTGGATTAAGCTGACATAAGCCTGTAGCTTTCTCTTTTGCTTTGAGGCACCTATACTTTGTGAATAGCTGTCAGTATGTCATCAGTTGAATGGGTGTTGTGTTCATCTACTCTGTAGTCTGGAAAATTGACAGCTGTAGAAGCAAAAACACATTTAGCTTTATTCAACTGAACACGGGCACTATCTAGCTTAGCAACATCAGATACTCTTGACCAATATTCACCAAAGTTCAGACCTGCCACCAGAATGTCGTCTAACAACACTACTGTTCTGTAGACACCAGCTATAGTTTGTCTCGTGTAAGTATTCCATGTTTTGACAATTCACTTCTTAGAAGTGTGTCTGTAAACAGGATTACATAGACAGTGCTTTTCCAGGAAGCCAGGTAGATTCAAAGCTCCAAGCAATGGAACTACCAGGCACATTTCTCAGAAGCGAAATGTCAAAATATGAAAGTTTACGTGAGACAGATTATAAGAACATTTCCATTATCTCAAATATAGCTGGATCACTACTAACCCCAAACTGTAGGCGAACACCTTGAAAAGGCCCTTGTTGGTGTAGACTGTTGATAGATCAGCTATTTCCTCATCCAACACCACCTGCAGGTAAGCATCTTCTGTAAGTGTAATTTTGTGAAGTATTTTTCACCCGGGGCTGTGAATGGTCAGACCATTCACCTCCTGCCAATGCAATCTAAGTTCAATTCGCTGCAGGTTGGTCCCTGGTTTTTTGCATGTGAGAACAGTGCCGGGCGATGCTGCTGGTCGGAGAGTTTTCTCAGGGATCTCCCGTTTCCCCTGCCCATTCATTCCGGTGCCATTCTATACTCACCTCATGTCACCCTTCACCAGTGCTATAAGACCTTGATGTTGAGTGTTGACAAAATCTCTCTCGCTTACTGCCACCCGTGAGTGATGCAAGAGAATCATTAATCGTTGGTAATGGATAATGCTTTGTCCTGCATACATATTTATTGTACCCTTGTAGTCCTCCTTCATGATGGAAACAATAGGTTTTGCCCAGGCTGATTGTGGAACTGGTTTGTACACACCTCGTATCATGATTGCTGCCTCTTACTTTCCATTCATCGCAAGAGGTACTGGCCCACATTTTTTTAAATTGACACTTTGTAAAATGGCTCAGCTTACTCTTGGAGTGTGATTGTGACTGGCGGGCTCTGGTACTGCCCCAGATCACTACTGTTGAATAACCTTGGATGCTTTACAAGCATTTATTTCATCTACCATTTTTGGCGATCAGCCACAGTGATTATTGTACTGTGGAGTTCTGAAGTTCCTGCAACAGAAATCCCAATGGTTGAAACCAATTTAGGTCAAATCAACTATGCCATTTCTCACTGACCATTAACAATGGTAGTGCTACTACAATATGATCCTTCATTTCCTCTTTCCTCCCACACTGTTTTCTTTCAACTGAGTATGTTTTTAGGACCATGTTCGCAAAACAATGTTGCAGTCATTCCATGGTGGTAAGTCTGGCCACGAAGCCGTGTAAATTTCCCAGCTAATAACTGAAAAACTTGCTCCTATACCGACCTCCATGCAGTGTTTGTTCCCATACAGCAAGCTATCGATAGTAAATGGAGCCGTGCTTTGTAGTGGCTGTAGGTTGTATAACTCATAGAGTTGCACATAATTTTGCTCTCTTGCTGCAGCTGCCTACTAAACCATTTCTAGAAGAATGTTAGTTTTACCAATGTGTTTTTTTTCTTCTGTCATGTCCGTGGGGTGTACTGGGTGTGTTAGTATTCACTCCTTATTTCTTTTTTTTATGCATGCTTTCTCAAGATGTCCACTTTTTTAACAATAGTAATACCGTCAAAATGTGCCGGCACGTTTCTGGTGCGTGGTTCCCTGAGCACCGGCAACACAATTGCTCAGGAATCCTCCCATCAGCTGTGTCCTAGTATTTTGAAGGTGTATACTACCTAGATGTCATCCCACTGTCACAGCTCTAAATGGGTGGGTTGGGCTAGCTCCTTGGCAGTACGTGATGTCGTACCTCCCGGCCCATCTAGCCCAAACCCAACATGTGTCCGCCCGAACAGCAGCAACGGAACGAGCACCGAGAGGGCCCCCATCTTTACTTCCCCCCTCCTCTGTGTAGTGTTTTCATAATAAAGTCAGTGGTTAGTGCAGTGAGTAATTTTGTTGGAATGGACAGGAATGACCTGTGAGGTGAACTACGGGGGTGTTTTGTTTACTTTCCAAACTCGCTGAACGCTCTTCTTCGTAACAGCCGGCTAGTCCCGGCTCTTCCCGGAGCATCACCTCTTCCCGGATCATCATCTCTTCCCTTGCTTGTCACGCTCCGGGATCCTTTTAATAGACAGTATATTTTTTTCAGTAACATAAGCCAAGTATTGTGTTTGTAAGGTCCCCAGTGTCTGTTTCTTTTTCAGGTACATACAGAGAGTACTCAGGTTTTAATTACATTGTGTTAGTTTACGTCAGTTCCACCCCCCACGTCACACCCAGGTAAAGGATACGCACTTTATTTGCATTCAACAATTCATTAATTAGATTATCATATTTTTCTGGCATGTGGTCAAAGGGTTTGGTGGTGTTTAACTTTAAGTGGAGTTCTGAGTTGATCCCAGGCATCGCCGGGGCCGGCGCGTGGGACCAACCGCCATCTTGGCTCGGCCAGTCTTTTCTGCGCGTGGACCGGTATAAGCCACTTTTTGCAACCTTTGCTCAGCTGAAGTAACGTCTCCGTCTCTTAGTGTTTTCTGGAACTTTTTAAATCATCTCTCGTGCTTTCCCGGTCACTTGTCCTCCACACTGCGAACAGCACGCGAAGGATTTTCGACTTAAAATTTACGGTAACTGCTGAATCTGTGTGGTTATTGTGTGCTAGTGCCCACGTGGCCAGCTTCATCTTTTTGTTTCGCCCTGCGGTCTCGCGGGCCTTCTGACTACTCGTGGATCTGCGTCGGGCTGTTCCTCTCCATCGAGCGGCTCAGCTTCTGCGGCCAACGAAATTCTGCATAAAGTGTAATCATCAGCTCTTAAGTTTCACATCCGTCATGGGCACGTGCCCCGTAACAGTATGACTGGCAAGTACTCAAGTGTCTGTGTGTATGTAGTGTACTTTTGCAACGTATAATAAATTCAAGGTTCAAGGTATTCGTGTAGTAAACGTCCGTCTCCTCGAAGTCCCCGTAGCTTATGTTTCTGTTTTGACTCAACTGTGGGCCTCTCTACCCACGCATACCGCTAAGGGGTTAGCCAATTGCCAAAAGGAACCATCCGCCCTGAGTTTTTTCTGCTTGTGCTCTACCCGTTCCCAGCCGGGCATGGTGGGATGGCGCCCATTTATTCGTAACCCTAATTTAATGCTTGAACTTTCACAGTTAAACCGCCACCCTGCGAATCTGAAACCCCCTTAGGCGGCAAGCGTAAGTTATCCATATTCTTGCTGGTTGATTCACCTGCTGTTTAGATGTCTGTTGTGTTTTTAAAAGTAAGCTATTTTTGACAGTAAGGCATGTTGCACTGCGGGATCCCGTACCCTGCACACCAGTCAATCCCTCAACCTGTTCTCCAAATCGGGGAAAAGTTACAGCAGGTGTCAAGTATGATGCGAGGGTTTCCTTTTCTTGCTGGTCACTTTTCAGAAATTTGTATGTTTTCATAATTTCACATAAGCTTGGCAAAAAGTTAATGTGTACATTATCTGTCGACTTTGGCTCCACTAACGAGAAAACCAAGTTGTGCAACTCTGTACGGCATACTGTAAAGAACACAGATGATTTGCCTCCTTCGTTTCCACTTTATTAGCAGTGAAGTAGAACTGCATTCGTTTGCAATATAGCTTCCACGCGTCCTGACATTGCACGAATCATATTTGTCACTTTTAGCAATGTATGCTTCAACAAACAATCCTACAATGCTTGTTGCTATAGGTGATTCGGAATAAAGAGAGCACTCAAAAAAGCCCTGATTAATTTCTATTTTCTGCCAATTTATATCTTTCCGCTGCATGTAAACATAAACGTTGCCACGTGCTTTTATTTGCATAGGCTTGTACAATGTTTACATTTACGTTACAGTGCTCCGATAAATTTTAGCTACAATTTGTGCTCATTAAATGCACGGGTGTTGAATATGTGCTATACTCAGTAATAATCTTAGTCATAAATACCTGCGAGTAAACGTTATATGACACTGGTTTCTCTGTGTCTACTTAAACTGCGCTATTACCATTAACGATTCTCGTAAATGCATGCACAGTATATTCAAACTTTTAAATTAAATCCGCCACTAAAAACACACACGACACACGCAACTCAAGAATTCAAGTTCCGTTCAGCATACTGCAATGAACGACGACGACGCACGTAAAGAGAAACAATAAATAACGTATTTTCTTAATGTGTGAAACAGGGGAAAAACTACTGTTTCTATTTCCAGATACTCAGGCTGCCGATCATAAAACATAACAACTTACATTACTAATGACTTCACATAATTTAGCAATGATATTCATGAACAGTCACTTCTAATACTTTTACATGTGTTTTTCAGAAACCGATATTCATTACATAACGGACAAACAAACTGAATGATGCAATTCGCTTCCAAGCGGCGAAAAGCTAACTCTGGTGCCATCTGTCGGTGAAATTTTATACTACATCTGTGGCGCGAAGCGTTAGCGGCGTGAGCCAACGATAATCGACTCGGTAGCGTCGCTTTGTGCTGCCGCTAATTAAATAGAACTGTACAGTCAGTAGGTATGTCAGTAAGAACTTAAATAAATATTTTAAAGTATATTAAATACAGAGAGGTCGTTTGCAATTGATGTTGTTTCACTAATGCTGTATTCAAATAATAAAATACACGGAACTACATGCAGTTATTCGCTACCAACCATGCAAACAATAATGTAACTGTTGTTAATGGTGACTTATATGCAGTAACTGCTAGTGATTTTTTTCAAAGGTTAAATCTTTAGTGCTCACTTTATTCCGAATGGCCTATAATGTTATAAGCTTATGTCCAAACCACTTGCGAATATATCTCACTGGGCGCTTGCTAAATTTTGGTTGTGCTTGTTAGATTTCTCGCATGAAACGACTGATGTCAAGTGCTCTACTTGCACTGTATCTTTCGCTGCCATAGTTGCCAACTTACGCATTACCCAACTTGATCTATGCTATTACCTACTCAGCCAATGTGTCTGTGCTACTACCAACTACCAACACTATCAGTGTAACAAAAACATGTTTCCTTTATATAAGGTGATATTTATATCGTCTGCATGTTTAACATGTCATTATATGTTTAACATATCACAATTTTGAAGTAGTGTATTAATATTTTAAGATTGATGTCCTACAGTGTAAATGCACAGTGAGGCTAAGGTCCAGACTTTGATTGGAAAATATGTAGAGTGGCAGTGACGAGTCCATCAGGCAGCAGTTCAATGTATGTATATCTTTGTGACTTAAGATGCCGTATCAGTGTTTCAGTCGCATGTATGCAGTTCGCATTAACCCCATATATATCAATGCTAATTTTAGGTTGGCTATATCAATAAGAGTATTGCACATATGAACGTTATCTTTGCGATATATCAAAAACACAGTCATTCTTATTTTCGCTGCATTTGCCTAAGTGAAGTATAACAAACGGTTACATTATGAACGTGATACGAAAAAAAAAATTAGCAACCATTCTTTATACTTTACCTTGGCAAACACAGCAAAAATAACGACTGTGTCTCTTATAATATGTGAAGATTATGTTGATGTGTAATACTCAGCAAACCTAACATACCTTGATTTATATGGAATTAATGCGGGTTGCATACATGCGCCTGAAACCACTGATACTGCCTCTTAAGACTGATCCTGCAGCACGACTGCCACGGGAATTCCGCCAGGCAGAGCGGGCGTCTCCAAAACCACAGCAGTACTAAATAGCGCCAAGATGTCTACACGCGCACGCTGGGAGGCAGACGGAGGATGACGGCTGGGGCACACAGTGTTGCCAGTAGAGAGTGGCGGCACAGGGTCAGGGCAGTATTATCAGCGGTAACTTGAGACGACAACACTTGGGCTGTTGTATCAGTTACACTCCTTTGTGCGCTCTTCTTCAGATAATATTTTTCAACTCCTCTGCTGTACAGCAGACACAAGCGTGCGGTGAAAACCTATACATAGGGCCACGATTTTGTCGCGAAAAGATTTTTGTTTTGTTTCAGTGTCTCTCGTGCACATCGGCAGTTCTGCTTCATGATTACTGGCAGCGTGTCTTTGTTCATACACGTTGCGCATTTGACTGCACCAATCAGAATAAGATTATTGTGACTCCGTACGTCTGTAATTTGCCAAGGCGAGTGAGAGTAAAATCATCCAATCACAGACGATGTAGCGGAGCTGCATGTGTGCACATGAAGCATTTAGGCCAAATGTTGTAAAAAATCTTTTCGCCATAAAATCAAGGCTCTACCAATAGGCCTACATATATGTAACAACTGAAAATATATGTTTACCGACAAACGTAATAAATTGTAGGTTTCAGTAGGCTACCAGATTATTTCCTTGAAATTTGTAATTTTTTTTTTTTTTTTTCAAGCACGAAGCACCGATCTCTGCTAAATATCTCCCTGCAGAATCAGATGATATACCAAACCAAGAAAATTTTTCAAAAGTAACTATTTAACATATTACAGTGAGGGTGACGTTAAATGAAAACCTATTTTTGTATTGTCAACTACAACATATGTATATTTCGAATTGGAACAGGAATTTAAGTTATGGGTTAATGTAAATTATCTTGTACATAACGCATACCCATACTGCTGACAGATGACACGAATACACACATCTATTTTAACCTATGAACTTTACAATTAGTTTCAACTAAATATCTGATTTTACAGTTTTGTGATAAAAATGATACACTACCAAAAGTGGCCTTGAAAATTATTCTAATGCTATTATGTTATTTATAGTTAGT
>PNEQ01003580.1:26263-54160 GCA_003012365.1 Medauroidea extradentata | reverse complement strand
GCCAGCTGCTAGTTTCCTACGAGAAATTGTTTTTTTCCAGGGCTTCTTTGTTAGAATACGAGGCCAGGAGCAACGTAAATCTCAGTCTACCTTTCCTCCTTTTTTTTGTTTACTTGAAGTCACGGCCGTGGTTGAAGTGATAATGTGCGCTTGTAGGCCTCCCTCCATACTATCTTACCTTGGCTGCGTCGTCATAGATGAGTGACGTCTTTACACACACTTTATACTTTAAAATAAATTTCGCTGATACCATCAACATTAAAGGATACTCAATAAAAGCCCATTCATTTTAACCATTAAACTTTTTCAAAAGCGAAGCCCTCTAGAATGTGCGACCCGGGGCAAAAGCCTCTTTCTGCCCCCTCCCCTTTTTTACAATTTAAGCCATGTTTTATTTTTTCGATGTATAGCGCCGGCCTCTAGCGTAGTGGGTTGGGCACCAGTTAACGGTACGAGAGGCCCTGGGTTCGAATCCTTGCTCGGGCATGGATGTTGTATTGTTCTTTCACCTCACTTCACCCTCATCGGCTTGTAAGACGTCATTAAATGGCCATAAAACCCTCTCACCACCTTGCCTAAATTGCAATGCAAACCAATGGCTTTTAATTTTTTTTAATATGTCCGGAACAAATCGTTTTGCAATCTTGAATTTATCGCACATACCAGAACAAAATAAATTTCCATTCAGGTGCCATTGTGACCTGTAGTTACCGTCCAATTCACCAGCATCATACTGAACTGTTTATTTATGACGCACTTACGTGTCTGGCTTGCGCCGTGAAGAGGGAGGAAAGATAAAGAAGGGAGGTCTGCCTGCCGAGTTGCATCTCCACTCGCGCGCCTGCTGAGTTGCATCTCTACTCGCGCGCCTCGCTAGCAACATTTAACCACACGGAAATTGCCACATATTTTACGGTGGGATTATTAAAAGCTACGTAGTGATGAGCAACTGCTTTTAAAGCTTAATACTGTTTTTAAATAAAACGTGATGGATTTAAATGAGGCAGACACAATTTTCTTATGATTTTTGACCAAAAATAATTTAATTAAAATTAATTTTGTTTTTTGAAATTCTGTCCGAGTTATCCGAAGTCCGGGACATTGAGGTCCGAGTTATCGAGGGTTCACTGTATATATGTATATGTATATATATATATATATGTATGTATATATATATGTATATATATATGTATATATATATGTATATATATATATATGTATATATATGTATATATGTATATATATATATATATATATGTATATATATATATGTGTGTGTATATATGTATATATATATGTGTATATATATATATATATACATATATATATATGTATATATGTATATATGTATATATACACACACCGTATTCCCCCACGTACCATGCGCCCACTCGTAAGAGGCGCACCCCCATTTTTCAATTCCAAATTTGGGAAAAAAATATTTCCAAAAAAAATTTTTTTCCAATTTTTTTTTCGTGTTTTTGGCCAAACAAAATTCTACTACTCGCTTAAAATATAAGGTACCTAAATGGTACGGCTGCGTTTATTAGGCCGGCCGCATGCCCAAATAATTGATGTTAGGTAAGCCCTATGTAAACAATACAACACAATAAAAACAAAACACAACACAACTTTCTACATACAAGCAAATAAATTCCACTTACCTATGTACAAACAGCGTCTTGTATATGTAAAAGAGAATGTGAAAAGAAAAGTACGGTAGGTCGAACACTAATCATTATCACTACCAGACTCGTCACTGTTGACATCATCTTCTCCAGGGCTGTCCTCGGCGGCATCGTCCCTCTCAAAGGCGTCGTCTTCCGTCCCGTCCAATGCATTGCTTATTAAACATTTGCGGAAGCTCTTTACGACAAGCTGTTCTGGAATGAGAGCCCACGCAGTCTTGATCCATTCACAAATTTGGGTCAGCTGTGGTTTTTTGAGCCTGCCTGTAGGGGTGTGTGTGTGCTCTGCACTCGCCATCCACTCTGTACAGACGTTTAAGGTGTGCTTTAAACGGCCTGTTTACACACACATCTAATGGCTGAAGCATCGAAGTCATGCCGCCTGGGATGATGACTTGGTCGGTGTTGCCATCCTTGAGACCTTTTTTTTACGTTTTCGGTGAGATGCCCACGCACGGAAGCTGTCCAGGACAAGCATGCTTCTCTGTTTTAGCAGAGCACCGGGGCGACGTTCCCATATACACTTCAGCCAGTCTACAACGAGTTCATTGTCCATCCAGCCTTTCTCTTGTGCCCTAACAAAAATATTTGCCGGTAATTTTTCATTTTTCGGTATTGACTTGCATTTAAAAATTACGAAAGGGGGAAGTTTTCTACCGTCTGCCAACATCGTCAACATCATGGTGCACCTCTGTTTTTCGTTGCCACCTGTGCGCACCTGCACAGATTTTGCGCCACTGATTTTGACAGTAGTATCGCTCGGCATTTCAAAGTAGACAGGAGTCTGGTCAGCATTCCCCATCTGCCCCAGGAGGAATGAGTGTTACTGATGCAACCGAATCACGTACCGCTGATAAGCAACCAGCTTATCAGTGTACGCTTCTGGAAGTTGCTGACATACGGGGGTTTTCCTTCGCAGAGACAGCCTGTTTCGTTTATAAAAACGATAGACCCAGTTTGTGCTGGCCTTGAACTCGGGCTGAACTCCCAATTCCCGCGCTAGCCGTAATGCCTCCATTCAGCACATATTAGTACTCACAGCATAACCAAACTGCCGCAGTTCGGTTATGTAAGCAACCAATCTTCTTTCCACTTCTGGAAATTTTGCTTTCATACCTCTGAAAGCCCTTTTGTTCATGGTATTGCTTCCTTCCAATTTCACCTTTTCTTGCCGCCACCTTCTGATGCACGACTCTGCAATATCGTATTTCCTTCCCGCAGCACGATTGCCTATTTCCTCTGCTTCAGCCACTACCTTTAGCTTTTCGCCCACGGTAAATGATCGAAGCCGTTTCGACATTTTCACACTCGAAAAACACTCTAAACTCTGAAATTTACCACGTGGACTGAAAACAATAGATACACCTGGCACACAGTAAATAACACAATGGCTACGAATCCGCCCGCGGCAAGCCTCTCGCGGTGTTGCCAAGTCTCCCGTTCGTTCCGGCCTCTCGCGCTGTAACCAGTTTTCCCGCGCGCGCCAGCTTTCAAAATCGAAATTACCAAGTACGAGGCGCACCCCAATTTTGGGCATCCCGATTTTGGAAAAATCATGCGCCTGGTACGTGGGGGAATACGGTACTGTGCTATCAGAAACATGATGAACACATACATTGTGTGTATTACAGAGGCTTTCCCCACTTGTCTTCTGTAGGTTCATGATCGTCATCTTCAGGATCACAGTCTTTTTTTTAACATCACTGTAATGTACACTTATCTTATGACACTTGCCCCAGACATGAATGTGGTTTTGACAGTTGTTTTTAGTCTCCAGCTTTATTTTTATCTAAAATAATACATTTAAGGAAAATTTTACCAGAATGGTGGTTATTGTCTGCAAGAAAATTAATGTTATAAGCATGAAGTAAAAATACCAGCGTTGTTATAAGCAGGAAATGAAAGCGTTATGCTTTATGGAAAGATGATGGGACATCAGAGAAAAGTGATGTTACATGCAGGAAACTTTATATCCAGAAATGTTATAACAGGATATAGTTTAATTTTTGAATTTGGTTAATAAAGCTAGGTTAAGATGTTTTTTTTATCTCATATATTTTGGCAGTATTTTTGTTAAATAATATTTTCTTTTAGTGGTCTAGGTTTTGGAAATGGAAGGAAAGAAATACAGTCCTGAGTTACATCAGTCCGAAGCCTAGAAGTCAGTTAGGGTGTAACAAGTAGTAATACGGCCAGTTGACCTTGTGTGGAGGCATTGATAGTTTTCTTCCCCCCCCCCCCCTCCCTCTCCACCCTCTGTATTTAATTTGGGTTGTTTTATGTCATTTCATGTGGTTACACAGTATTTCAGTTAGGTTCTAGTGTGGGGTCAGTTACATTAAATAATGTGAAGTTAGCGCAGCCTTGACAGCCAATGAAAGTGAGGAGGCCTGTTATGACATGTGTGAGCCCCTTCTAGAGAGTTTTGTCTCCGCTATGTGAAGAATTAAGTGAGACACCGTAGTAGACGGATGTGTCGCTGGGCTGTAGCCCAGTTTTGTAATGAAGTAATATCAGGAGCTGCAATTTCACGTATACGGGCAGCACCGAGGCCATTTATTCTGTAAACTTGGTTTCTGGCATTGTCTACACCCTCCATGAATTTGTTTTCAATTCATATATTTAAACAACATAACACTGTGTGGTGGGTTTTGTCCTTTTATCTGACATGTTTAAAATTTAATTTTTTATGAACTTATTGCTGCCTTAACATTAAATTTTGGTGCTAGGTATCTACATATTTTCTCCTAAGTTTTTCATAACGAATAGCGTGCCGGAGTTTGTCTATGTAATTCAAACTCAACCTGTATAACACATTTGGATAGTAGATAAGTCACACATTGACCGTGAATGGACGATTGCCCCCACTTGAGTCATAAGAGTTCACAACTCCTCGTACTTGGAAGACCTGAGAAGCCACACACACTTGGTCAGCAGAGACTAGGCCAACTTCAGTCCAGCCTCCCACATGCAGCTGAAGGGGTATTAAAGTGCCACCTAACTGATACTGTAATCCACTTCATAGAGCTTGTGTCAGAGCCATGAGTCTGTAAATTGGATATTGGACAGGAAGGCCTTCAGTCCGGTTAGATATTGAATAGCACCAACAAATTTGGTCCCGCTGTTGCTATCCATGTGAGAGCACTGGCTGAGACAGGACATAAATCAACGGCGGAAAGATGCTAGGAAGTCTTCTGTGGTGAGATCAGATGCCAGCTTCAACTTTGTGGCTGTGGTAGCTCAGGAAACACACATATGCATCAAGCACATTTGGCTTTCGTAAATGAGACAGAGCTACCTTGTAAGGCCCAGCATAAACATCACCTGCCTTGTGTGATATTGCCTGTCAGACAAGATTTGTAGGAAGGTTACCAGTGGGCTGCTCCATGGTATACGGGGAACTTTGAAACATATAACTAAGGACCCCTAAAAATGGTAACTTGGGAAATTCACGAAATACGACGAAATTTGGCGTAATTGTGCGTTTTCCGCGAATTTCAGCATAATTTCGTTAAAAGCGATGTTTCACGCGAATTCAGACGCCTTGGCGGTTGTTTTGACGCAAATCAGTTGAGGCACAATCTTCGAAATGTGTACGTTTTCTTCCAGATATTTATGATTTTGTTTAATTATTGTTTCCCTATAATTATATTAGTCCATGTGCGCTGTTTTAATACGTTTTAACTAATATTTAAAAGGTTTAAATAAAGGATGGACTGAAAAATACGTTTGCTTCACACATTCGACCGCGAAAACAGATTGTTTAAATTTTACCTTTACCGATCGTAGTCATAGATATATAAGCGCAAATGTATTCATTTCTCAACGTTGAAGCGTAACAACTCACAAACAGCCATGGTCACCGGTACCGCGATCTCAATATATCAACAAGATGGCGGCCGAGCAACGGTAGCGGGAGTAAAAGTTTGAAGTCTACCACCGAGTTGCAATATATATATATCTCTATGACTTAACGCACGTTTGTTTACAAGTTAATGTTTTGTTTCGGCGCTTTGCCTTTCGGAGATGTTGTATTATTATTTTGATTTTCGTAACCTAAATAATCGAAAAACATTACCGGACAAATTCTTGAGTAAACAGCGAGATCGCGAAGTTGCTCTGTGTCGTTAAGAGTACGAATACAAATTTAACGAAATGAGATGAATAAATAAAAATGGCGAAAACGTGGAGAAACATAAATCTTTTGCTATTCCATCAGTAAATAAATACCTAACAGTTGGTCTGTTTGGGTAGGTATGCCAGACAAATTAACTTAATTAAACCATATATTTTTTGTAATAAAACGTTTTAATTTATACATGTGCTGAATAAACTGTTGGAAATTTTTAAAATTATAAAAACTCTGGATAAACAATTTTAAAAAAAGGAGGATATTTATGTAGTCTGGTATTGAGAAAAATAAATCAATTATTTTAATTTGCATGATCGAGTCAATTAGCAGGCATACTTTGTAAACAGTAAAAATTAATGATAATGAGGCAAAAACAAAACTTTTTGGTCAAATATAATTATTTTGATGATAAAATATAATTATTTTCACAGTATTACACAAATTGTTTTTTACCGCTAGAATTTTTTTCACCGATTTTGTCTATTTTTACGCCGCTACAACGGTTTTAACACCAAATTTTTTAACCGCTTTTAAAATTTTTAAACACCGAAATTGGCAATTTTTATTCACCGTTTTTAGGTGTCCCTACATATAACACATTTTTTCAGCCTGTGACGTACCGCGAATATCTAGTACCAAAATCTAAATCTGAGTCAAAATTACAGTGCTTTAATGTTTCACTTTGAAACTAGGGTCTATTTTTATTTAGGCTGTAAGATCTCTTCACACACAAATGTTTCAACTTGTAGTAACCATTGAATTCATTAATTTAGCTTAAGTTTTCACAGTAAATATAAATACGTTTTTGGCATTCACATGCTTATGTATATACAGAGTGTTTCTTAAATAGGGGGACAAACTCAGCTTGCGTGTTCCTCACGAAAAACTATGACGAAAACATATTTTGCACTTTTCATCTAAACGCAATTTTAAGGGAGTAATGGGCCTCTGAACATCGAATTTTAAAACAGTATTTTCCCAAAATATCGGAAACTAATTGATATAAAACTACAATATTTTCAGCATTGCTTAATGCTGTTGGGATCTGCAAAAAAGCAGCGAATTTTGGTTGTTACCTTTCGCCCTTATGAAAATAGCATGGGTGGCTACCCTCTAATTGCATATAACTTTTTTACTGTCCGGATTTTTGAACATCTGAAGATGGTTTATTGAGTAATGTTACCTGTCTAACAAAAAAGGTTCTCTTGTTGCACTAGTCTAGGACTCATAGTTTTCTTTCAAATCACAAATGAAGCTACCGTGATAGAGTTCCCGAAACAATGATATCGTGAGTTAGAAACATGTTGGTAACGTTGAATTTGCACCATCAAGAATTCATGGGACACAACAAAATAAACACATGACCGCACTATTGCCTATGCTGTATGCTGTGTATCTTAGGTGCAAAACACAGGACTTGGGAGCATTCTTAAATGACGATACCCAAAAAAAGGTGGGTTTTATACTTATGGGGCGGAATTTTAGTCTTAAGGTGTCGTCCTCGTATTTTATTCAAGAAATATTAAATGTTATCTAATAACATTTTGTACTAAAGGCAGTTAAATTAAATTGGAACTCTACAGTAGAAACAAAACTTTATTTTCCTTGAGAGTGTATTGAAAATGTTGAAATGTGGGTCTTGCATGAAGGCTGGTGGTACATGGGTAAATACAATATACAGTTTTTATTTTAATATCTTGCAAGTTGTTCTTTATTGAGGATATACAGTATAGGGAAAATTTTGTGTTCAAAATAAAAGCTCAATGTGGTAAGGGCACTACACTCGCTGCTTTTCCTTAACATCTAGTGTTGAGCTACACGAGGTCAGAGAAATGCAGTGCCGTATTGCTTTGTACAGGTTGAGAGTTTGTGCAGGTAAGAGAAATGTTCCACATGTTCCGATGAAACAAACATGTTCCTTTCATATTGATTAATTGGCCACCATGGTCTGGTAGCATTCAAACAAGGAATGTTATCCTAGCCATGCACATCATGTCCAACGTGACCTCAGTATACCAGTTACTTTGGTGGCAAGTGAAAGGCTTTTTCAAAAGTCATGGTCAGAAGGGAAAATCTCAAGCCAAAACTTGTTGAGAAAGTTGTTTTTTTACATGGTAATGTATGATTTGTATGCATTTTTTATGGTGTTTTTTTCCCTCCTGAGCTAATCAGTTCATAAAATATACATATTTGTTTCTTCTGTAAATGTCATGTACGTAGCACACTTACTTATCTTGACAACACTCTGTATTAAATAGAACTCATGCAAGTCTCTATTTGCCTTATTTTTGTCACTTGCATAATCAGTAATTTTACTTCCCTCGAAATCATAGTCAAAACTATTTTAAGTGTTATTTTCAAATTTCTATTGAAGAAATAAATGTAATTTAAGCTTGAACTTGATTCGACTGCTCAACAATATTTTCATTGAGCTTGACTCGGCTCTAGGCTATAAAATAAAATTTGCCCATCACTAATATTAAGTTACACAGTACCTTTTTGAAGTTGTACTTCATGAAGCATTACTTTAATTAGTACTTGTTTCAGTATTGCTTGTATCTCCACTGTGAATTCTGCCCTCGGTAGCCTCTCTAAAAAAGTATAATCCTTGAATACAGTATGCCGCTGGTGATGTGTTCCGTTCCCTCAGTTCTTCTCGGAATATGAACAGTCCTGGAATACTGTACTTAGCTGGTTACATCATGCTCTACCCACCACTGGTCACACTTCCGTTAACTTGTGAGAAAACTGAGTGAATTAAGTTTCACGAGGCAGATTTCAAAACATGTTCTGTCAAGGGTTCATTTTTTTTTTGTTGCAGTATAAGTATCTATTATCTAAAACCTGTATTTACATAGCTTCATATTCAGGCACAAAACTTTGCATTTAGTATGTATTAAGTATTGATTTATGTTACTTTCGAGGCTACCTCTAGCTAAAAGAAAAATTGGAAATTTGTGTGTTGTATAATTTTTCATAGCTGCTACGACAGACAAATAGGCTTCTCCTCCGTCAATTACTCTTTCTGCATTGGAGTGACATCCTATGTCTTTAATAATGGACATCATTGTTGTACTAAGAATTTGATAGAGGTTTATTTTATGGCATCTTTGTTTTGCATTTTTTTAGATAGAGGAAAGAGATAATGATAAAGTTTATTGTTTTAGAAATGCAAAAAAATTTTTGTATGCATTTGCTTGTTCATAATATGATCCATGTTACAAATGAATATATTTTATTTGTGCTTAAATGAACTAAATTATATATCATGATGTGTTGATGTAACATGTTGTTGTAGGGTTCGGATCATCTTACAGTGACCTGGAAAGTTACTGATGGTGTTTACCAGCATATTGATGTGCGGGAAGAAGGCAAGGCTAATGCCTTCAGTTTAGGTCATTCATTGTGGATTGGCAATGAAGAATTTGAAGATTTAGACGAAATCATTGCACGTCACGTAAATCCTATGGCTGCTCATGCCAGAGATTTATTGTCGTTCAAGTACTATCGTGAAACAGAAGGACTCAAGGATAAAGCTGAAGAATTTTTAAAAGAAGAGAAAAAGAAAAATGCTTCAAAAATACATTATGTTCTTTCTGCTTCAAAGGTAAGTTTTACACATTGCATTAAGGTGAGTTCAAGATGTATATAGTGACATCAGTTGAGCACGTTCTCTTAGACCTAGCGAGGCAAGTAATAAGCTACTGTTCCGCCATCTGCAGTCCTAGATCACACTTGTATGATCTGGTAACACAGAATTTAAAGCAGATATATCATAATATGAAAACCTCAACTGTTTGTCAATGTTTATTTGCTAACATGTGTACATCTATTTTTGTGCATGATTTTACACTTTCCTCTTAAGGCGTTCCAGTGATATAAAATAATTTTTTATCTGTTTTTATGAAATAGTGTTAGTTTTGTAGAAAATACTTGTCAGAAAGTTTCCTCTTACAGACATTTTTCGCTCGCATAGTTCTCTCATAACGGTGCATCAGAGTCAAAATTTGCATGTTGTGCTGCTATTCAAATAATGAAAACCAATTCACTTAAGTGAAATAATTCATAGCGAAATAATATGCAATGGACTACATAATAATACATTCAATAAATCCACAAAGTAATATTTAGAATTAAAAAAAAAATAAATGCAAGGAAAAAAGTTGCAAATACAACAATGTTTTTTAAGAAAAGTTTTTTTTTCTTTCTTTCTTTCTGTTACGTAGCCCATGGCATGTTCTTTACCTGTGAATTATTTCACGTAAGTAAGACAATTGGTTTTCACTACCTGCTTTGCAGCGTAACATGCTTTGGCGCACTGTTATGAGAAAACTACTAGAACTAACATTTTTTTTGTAAAAGGAACGTGTACTCACAACTCACAAGTATTGCCTACTAAACTAACACTATGTCATGAAAATATAAAATTATGATTTTATAGCACTTTAACATCCTTAAGAATGTCCCAAAAACAGGAATGAATTAGTTGAACTACGCTCTTTAACACTAGAGTTCTCGTTATGACGGGGTTCGTTCCTCGATATTGCAGTGTTCTTGCAATAACCAAATTAGGCTTATTTTGACCATAAAATTAATGGAAATTGTGTTTAAACCTATTTAATGGAAAATGTCATGTTATATTAATTAAAAGACAGTTTATTTAAGGAAATTGGCATATGCTCAGAGTGATGATATCCAAGAAATATGTTCATCTCATCAGGCTAAACTAAAAACATGACAGTGCAACCTGGTGGATTGGCAGTCCCTGCATAGTAGTATTACCTCAAACCAAATAATGAAACCACTGATTGAAATTATGAGTTTTTCATTAACGAAGCCAGGGATTATGAGATCAGTTATTGGTATAAATCTGGTGACAGCCATATTGGTCTACAATATGAGTGTCACATCTGACAGTTCATTTGTGAAATGTTGCACTAATTGCAAGTGTTTACTGAAATATAGTATGTATAAAAGGCAGAAGCACAAGTGCTCATGTTTTAGTACTTGACAGATACACACACAAATAGGATGACATATAATCGCGGAAGCGCATATCGCGACGTTTCGCTGCTTAGAGCAGCTTTCTCGGGCAAAGAGACATGGCTGACTGCAGTTTGGCTATCGATGCTGATGCACCTAGCGGCCAATGGTTGAACGGATATAAGGCGGGAGATTTGAAAGCGCCATGTAGGAGAGGATGTGTAGAGGATAATGTGGATATACGGGTACAGTGGTTGTGGGAAGCTGAAGACTGGGGATATCTTATATTGAGACCTGGTGGTTGCCTGGATTTAGTGATATATTGATGAGCTAGTTCCCATCATCTGAGTTCAGAGCTATTGCTTGTAGGTGGCAGGGCCCTCACCACTCTAGTAATGTAGCACGAGTCAAAGTACTTGTTATGATGGGCTGCATGGGCAGCAACTGGTTTATCCTGTGGCTTGTCTGGTGTCTGCTCTATGGCCATTCATTCTCTGTCTCAGAGTGTTGGTGGTGAGGCCAAAAAATTCAGTGTCACAGTGTGAACACTGTAGCTGGTAGAGCAAGTTCTTGATAGCACAATTGTAACTGCCTTGGATGGGGTAAATGTGGTTGGTTTGCCTGCTTTTGAAAGATGTAGAGGGCTGGTGGATGGCACAAATGCCATAACGTGAGCTATGTGTAAAATTTTTCATGAAATGAATGTTGAAAATGCATGTTGCAAGGTGCGGTACTTCCCAGCAAGTAGGTTGGAAATTGTGTTGAGAATCAAAGAAAACGCCTGTAAACATCCATGTACCACGTGCACATTTTTTATGAAACTGACACAATCGAAAATGTGATGCATGACTTACATGGGTGCAACACACGTGACAGTAGTAGTAAGGAGATACTTGGCAACATTGCATCTGGCGTGCTGTGGGTCAACAACCCTCATGCACAACCACACATGCAGTGAGCTATGTGTATAAGGCTATGCTGTTGACATGTCTTGTTTCACTTTTCTTTCTCCCAGTTTATCAACACCTAATAATATTAGTACAGTGAACCCTCGATAACTTGGACCTCGATGTCCCGGACTTCGGATAACTCGGACAGAATTTTAAAAAATTTTGTAGTAATTTTTAATTACTTATTTTTTGGTTAAAAGACATAAAAAATCATTTCTGCTGGATTTAAATTCATCACATTATATTTAAGAACAGTATTAAACTTTATAATAAAGTTGTCCATCGCTACGAAGCTTTTAATAATCCCACAGTAAATATCTGGCAAGTTCGGTGTGGTAAAATGTTGCTAGCAAGGCGCGTGACGCTTGAGTAAAGATGCAACGCAGCAAGCCTACCTCTCACTTCTTTATCTTTCCTCCCTCTTCGCCCAGCGAGCCAGGCACGCACGTGTGTCGTAAATAAACATTTCAATGTGGTGCTTGTGAAAAGACGGTAACTACGGGTTATAATGACACACAAACAGAAAATTATTTTGTTCTGGTATGTACAATGAATTCAGGGTTGCAAAACAAATTGTCCCGGACATTAAAAAGAAAAATTAAAATTCATTGCTTTGCATTGCGATGTAGAAAATTGGTGAGAAGGTTTTACGCCCCTTCAACAACGATGTTTCCAAAAGCCGATGTGGGTGGTGAAAGAAGAACACAACATCCATGCCCAAGACGGTCACTATGAGTCACGCTCGCTTGTTGATGATGCTCTGTTGATAACGTAGTGGCGTCTGGAGAGTTGTAAAGTTTTAAGCGTGAATCGGATTTGTTTATAAACTACTTCATGGGAAATAATAGTGTACATGTAATGGACCGTAAAATGTCAATGTCTTATGTGGGATAATTTTGAACGATTTTCATTGAGTGACGCACGTGAGTGGATTAACAAGATTTTGTAGTCTTAATTTGTCCATTTTACTATACACCGACAAAATCTTTTTCTTTATTTTAGAAGAAATGTTCACGTTATGAACGAGTAAATATATAAATAAAGGTACATTTGTTATATTCTACACCAAAAAAAAATTTAGAAGGTAATTTTTTGAAAACCCCTTATAATTGCAGCACCTCATTTTTTTTGCCTAAAATTTGGTCAAAAATATGCGGCGATTACGCGAGTAAATACGGTAATTCTGTAGAACATGATAAAAATTTTATTGCTTTATAATATGACAATGTGTGTAAGAATACAGCTGTAAATTATGTGTTCTATGATGCAATTTACATAAATAACATTAAATTTTAAAATTAGTAGTGTTAAAATATGTTCACATAATATACAGTGACCCAGAAGGATTGTTAATTACAGTACCGTTTTTATTCATGTATACGAGGAAAATTATTTTTATACCTTTGTAACTTTGTAGGAGGGTAGAGTAACTATCAGGCTAGCAGTTGGCTGCTGCCCCTACGCTGTAACATACGGACGTAAGGTATTTTTCAATGTACACATCTTGTGTGAGATGCGTGTGGTCACGTGCGGCGTTTGTATTGCATGAGACAGTACCGGTTGACCTTGACTACTTCCGCTCGCAACCTCCCTGGTTTATCTCCAACGATCATTTCTTATCTCTCTCACACGTGCACGCACATTGGCTGTCGCCAGCCAGACGAAAACTTTTATGAGGTAGAAGGGTGCCGGGTGCCAGCTTTTAGCACAGAGATAAAAAAAAAAGGATCAGCCAGAAGTAGCAGCATAAAAAATACTGACTGCCCACATTGTTTGACATTCTGTTATAGTCCTCCACGTAACGTTAATTTTCCCACTTCGTGGTGGCCCTCCCGTATCTTGATATGATAGTTACGTACAAAACAGTATTTATTGCAGCCTCTTTTGCCTATAGAAATAAAAGCGTACTAATTTCTTAGCATTTCTTGTGATTAATGACTGATTACCCCACCTCTCCGGACACCCCTCGATAACACGGACAAATCGTAACTCGGACAGCTTTTCCCCCCTTTTAGTCCGAGTTATCGAGGGTTCACTGTAATAGTTTACAGTAGTAGCCAGTAGCAAATAGAAACCACGGCAGGCTTTCTACGAGCTAAGGCAGCTAATGTGCCAGAAGTAAGGGTAAGACAAAAAGTAAAGATATTGAGTTACCACCAGATTGAACATCAGTAAGTACACAGCTGCAATTAAAAGTGGCGCAAATGATGCAGTTTGAACTAGTTAAAATAATGTTTTAGAACTATTGTTTCAAGGCACACATAACTTATCAAGACACCACTTTACCTGCATTCCAATCATGTCCCCTTCTCTCTCTTGTACTCCTTGCCTACCTGCAACTTCATCCCTCCCTTGGTAACATCCATAGCCAGTCGTGTATTTAGAAGGAAGGAGGAGTCTAGCTATCGCACGCCTGCTGCCAGCTGTTAGTGAACAAACAACCACTAATTGTTCACAAAGTGTCCCCCAAGCTCCCTTCTCCACTGCAGCCAATATCTCATCTTCTTTTCCAAAACCGTCGATAAGCTCAATGATGTAAGACCACACTCCTGTGCAACGTCTTCCTTCGTCTGCGTGATTATGACCTCTAACTTGGTAGCGACATACAAAGTTGCTGCTAAGTTTTTGAAATCATATAGAAAATTAAAAGTCCAAAATGCTGAATAGATGGTCAATAGTAATCAAAAGTCTCAATCCAAAATCGTTGTGAATAAACAAATTGATAATACAGGTTGTAGTTGAAAGCACAATGAAGAGGCATTACTACAGAAACACTGAACGTAATTATTATATGTAAAAGGTTGGTATTTTATTTTGAGTGAAAAATGTACTTGTTTGGAATATGTAGGGGGTGAATTTGCTAGCAGGAAAAACATGTCAATAGGCGTCACAGCGACAGAAGAATTGATGGGTATGGTAAACTGAGGAAGGGGGCAGCTACGGTGGTGTGCTGTTAGAAGCTAAGGTCTGTTGTGCATAACAAGCATGTCATCAGCATGGCTCAGTCAACAAAGTAAGGTACAGTGGTCTAGTGGTGTGCATTCCGGAGCACTGAAATATACCTCAACTGATAGTCTTCCTAAATAAGTGTCCGTCTCCAAAAATGTTTATACAATAAATGAAATGTAGTACTTGTGATCTTCGAACGATTCTGGCTTTCTTTGTTTCTTGTTTTGTTTTACTGTGGGATTTTCTGCAATTCAACAACATTCGTCGGTGGAAATTTATGTGCTAATACCCTTTCCTCGTTTCCAAAAATGTTTTTGAAAAGAGAGCGACGAGTACTGTATGTTGGTGTCTAATTTTTGAGAACAATCTAGGATAATTAGTTACTGTAATTGATTTGCTAAAATAATTTCCAGGCCTCGTGATAGCACGAAGGCCAGCCAGTGTTATTGGCTTGCTCTGTTAGTCTGCAGAGTCACACTGGGTGAAGATGTACGTGACGTACGCACCTGGCGTGGCAATCTGGCAAGTGTGCATTGTGAGCGTGACAGAGAGAGAGACCTTGCTGTCATCTGTCTCAGCCCCCCCCCCCCTCCTCTTCGTCATCACTAGTCTCAAACTTAATAGTATTGCTCCACGCCTCTGCGTGACTAGTTTCCTTCCCATCCGATACTCTTTTCTGTTTTTTAAATCAGATGCTGTTATTGTTTACAAGAGGTTGTGAGCACTGTTGTACAGTAGTGTACTTATTTACAAACACGTGTTTTTTTAAATGTCAGTAATCCAAAAGGTTGTGCACCAAGCTGGAATCTACATGTTACTAGACTTAATGTCAGTGAAGTAATATTGTGGCTGAACATAGCCCACTACCCATATGTGAAGAGTGAACAATGTTTTGTAATGAGAAGTGTGTAGGGGTGGTGTGAAGATAGCACCAGGGGTCTCATAGTTGTTTACATTACCAGTTGCTTATGCTCAAAGATGTTTTTCTTTAAGTATGGGACTGATAACTGCTGTAATTTTAACCAAACAAAATTAAAGCTGTTATGTGCAATGTATCACTCCAAAATACATTTAATGAGTATGTCACATTATTTGAAAACATGGATATCTTTAAGGTTCTGGTACATCTCGCTCCTCTAGTACAGCACATTAGTATAGAAAATGGGCCAGCATAATCAACTCTTGTAGTAACAAATGTCTTAACTTGGTAGACTCTTGCAGCTGGAAGTTCATCCATCACAGGAGAGGACTGCACAGGCTTAACATTGAAACACTTATGCCACAATATTACTGTGTGCCAAACAAACCACTTGTCACCCATAATCCAGAATATTGTCCTAAGAATGCCTTGAGTTTGGATGCCAGGTGGTTTCAGATCAAAGAGTAGGCTTGAGGAGTGAAGATACCTACCCACATTGAGCACACCAGCATTGGGGCAATCTTGACACTGTAATGAATTTTAAAAGTACATATGTATTCTACAAACATTTTCAAAAGCCACAGCTACAGCTTCAGGCAACAGTGACCCGGTCTGACCAGCATTACTTCGACAGTTGTTGATGAACCCTGAACTTGAGCAGTGGCGAGTATCTGCTTAGACAAAGTACCACATAGTATTTCTGTAGGACCATCTTAAAGATTGGTAACCTAGCGCCAGAAATTTTTTTTATTGCCAACATCCTCTTGTACAACAATTCAAGAGGTTGTAGAGGAGTGCGGCCACTAAGCGTCTGGGAGCTCAAAACCAGCTAAGCCTGACCACAACGGATGGGAGGGTAATTCAGAAGGTGAGACTGTTCGGGAAGGGCAATCTACTGGATAAACCTCAGATGCTTTACGTTGCCACGTTTTCACATAAGTAGCATCATGAATTAGGCTGACTTGATTGGCCACAAAGGTCTTCCAGCTGTGATGAGACCTAACAATCAATTTTAGAAGAATGGTGAGGTCTGACCATGGGCACTGGAGAGTTATATAAATTTTAGATAGGATCTCCTCCATCTTCTAGAACACTCTCGTTACAGAATCTGGGGATGGAACTGAACACAACATGTAATTTCTGAAAAGACAATCTGAACCTTTCTTTCCCTTAGCGCGTAATCCAGAACAGTCACAAAAGCTACAGGAATGCTGTGCTTGTCAGAAATACTGTACCAAGTATCAAGAAGAGAAACAAATAATCTTGTGTCAGTAGGTCAATGGGGCCAGAAACATGGCATGAGGGTGGGTCAGCCAAACACAGATTACCAATGCGTTTCCAACTGGACGTTGAGAAAACAGCACGAGGCAAGATCTATGACGATGCAAATGAGTGTGTGACAGAACTGGCAACGAAACACACTCAGGCACTAAACCTACTCATATTCTACACCTGTCTTGTAGTTGGCTTGACTCTCGGAGTTCAGGAATGCCCTGACAATCTGATAGTTCCAACTAGAGTCGAGGTCTTCCATCAAAGCAGAACAGTTGCTTGTACCAGACCATGAAGTGATGCAAGCAGTTGTTACATCCTCAGTCACATTCACATTTGGCTCCTGCAGGGTGGTTTCAGTTGGCATCATCAAAATGCCATAAGGCGTGGTGGCGACAAAAACATGCACTGTAAGATAATTTTGAAGGGCAAAAGGAAGCACAATGCCCAGCACAAAGACAGTTGAAGCAAATAATTTTGCTTGACTATTGCAAAACCTTTTCTCGGATGATTTACTGCCTAGGACAAGGACAACACACTTGAACAGTTAATGTGCTGTACTGTAAACAGTGCACGCTGGTGAATTGACAACATGTCTACCAACTAACATACCGAACTGACTCGACTTCATTACACTGCCTCCAACATGAGCTGGCAGTTTTTGAAGATCCAAACTCTGAACTCCTGTTGCAACACTAGAAAAATATAATGACTTTATCTATACTTTGAAGTTGATAACTAGTAAATTGTATCTCCCACTGCTTGTGCAAGACTGCGTTAAGTTTTTTCTCAAGAGTGTGAATCAGCAAGATATCCAACTATTTTGCTGGCATCTGCAGTGCTCCCAGGGGACCTTAATTTCAGCAACAGTAGACAGCAATAGTCGTGGCAATGCTAGAGAGTTGAGACGTACATCCGGTAATGTTATAAATGTGTCAATATGGTGATCTATTATGAGGCAACAGTTTTTATAATGTCTTTCTCAGATGTTCTAAGCGGTCTCAAAGTTTGCAGACAGTCATCTGAAACTCATGGGGTGCTTGTTGTCCATGACTTAACACTGTAAACAGGTTAGAGAAGCTAATCAACTCTCACACATTGTCTGAGAAGGTTGGCAGCTTGATTTATGGTAACACAACCCTACTATTAGTAGGTAATACATGCATTTCCTTTTGTGGCGAACTGACAACACTTTTGACTAGGCTACCTCGTGATGACATAACCAAAAAATTCAAATAGTTGGATTTGCTCAGTCACTCCAAACGTGCATTGCAATCAAAGTTTGTATCACTGGCTGAGAGCAAATTGATCTGTAGGTGATCATCTTCAAAGGTAGTTTTCACAGGCGAAAAGTCTTTGCATCCAGGGACAGTTGAAATGCGCAATGCAACCATTGTTAAGTCCTCTGCAATCTCAGCCGATAAGTTGAAACTTGAGTTTATTATTAAAACCACAACGTAATAGGCACTGCAACTTTACACCGCAAATTCAGCAACAACATGTTAAATTAATTTTTGGATTCAATCAAAATACACCCCTGGAGGACCGAATGTTGTGTAATAAAAAGTTAAACTGAGCTGGTGACTTGCCAAGTCAACACAGATTTGTGGCAAAACACTGTATAGAAGTTATTCACCGTACATTAACGTAATCTCTATTTCCAAATGTGTACAAGACAATGAAACAATTGACTGTCAAAAAAAGACAATGCCTCCTAGTGTTGGCTACAGTCACATTAAGTGCCACTTTCCAGTGTGTTGGCAATATAATCAAATAAACACTGAAAAAACGCTAACTTTAATAATTAGTAAGTCTGTGTTGTAGATACTGTCAGATATAATTAGCACATCTGGAAATTAGCATTTTCACAAATTCTCTGGAACCAGACCTTCAAATAACGAGTTGGTACAAACGGTTTTATGTTGTATAGAAAATTTTGCAACACCAAGAAAAATAAAGATGCATGTGGAATCATGTTATAATCTGGAACAATTTAGTATCAAGATTTTTCTGTAGCAGGATGACGTTGTAACTGTCAATATACTGCTTGTTTCTTTAGTTCATGCAGTCCTGTAATGTGACTTGTATACAACAGATCTAGTGTTCTAATCTAATTGTATATACTTCCAAGTTATTTTACGTACCATCTTTCTAATGGCAGGTTTATGAGTTTGGTTGTACTGTTACATCTGTTTTATGTTACCGTTTATTAGGTAAATATCAAATAATTTTGGTTCATATATCATTTGATAGTTTCTTTTAATTGGTTTAGCTGCTATTTTCACTGTGTTACATGTTTTCTGATACTGAACAGCACTGTTAATTGCAGTACTATAAAGTTTTTCTTATAATCAGTTTATTAATTTCAATCTTGTTGCAAATGTTCAAGTTTTGAGCAAGAGTACCTGTAATAGGAAAATTATTTAAATTTTTTATTCCTTGGCAACTTATGTTGGTATGACATCTACTTGTTGAAATATTTTTGATTCAGAACTATCCAGGAAAGTTCTTGCTTTCGTATCTTCCAAGAACTCGATGCCGCCACGAATTCATTACTGTCACTCCAGAGGGCTTCCGGTTTCGTCAGCAGATGTTCGACTCGTTAGGGTCTTTGTTCCGATGGTTCAAGGAACACTTTAGAGACCCTGTTCCTGGCACACCGAGCACACCTCGCAACATTGCTACCAACAGAACACCTTACCAAACACCCAACATAAACATTGCAGGTGAGTACAGTTTGTAATATCTTCAAATACAGGGACAATTATGTGTGTTAAATATAAGCCAGAATCACCTACACCTCACTCCAAGCTGTTTACAGACCAGTTGAACCCCAGAACTACAGCCCTGTTTGTTGCTTATTTTGATCCAGAAGTGAAGATAGTTATGTTGAGCCATACACCACAACTGGCAGTTACTAACTACCTAAAATGACTCTGTTAGTTCACAACACATTCTTCCATGTAGCTGTTACTGAAAAGGACTAGAAACAATGTAACGTTTTCAACTTATCAACCCATTAAGAGGAACTGTACACATTGATCAGGCACACATACTGGGAGCCACAATGAAGGAGAAACTAAAAGTACAGGTGTTGACCAAGTTCCAAGATAATGCTGTAGTTCTGTCACTCGACAGCCACGTGCAGACAAATACCAACTGTTTATACATTATCAGAATGTGACAGGACCGTGTGCCAAAAGTACTGCAATGTCAGAAAATTATACAGTAGAACCCCGATTTAACGAAATGCCATGGGACCCGAAAATGTTTACTCTAAATCAGTGTTTCGTTAAATCAGACTTCTCCCCCCCTTCCCAATAACAAAAAATTGGTCAAATCCTCGGGAATGTTTCGTCGGAATTGAACAATAACAATACGCATTTACCGTCAACAGTTAAGCCACAACAGTGAAAAGAAAAACAATCAGGGAAAAAACTTTAAAAATTTTTAGTGCAACGCTCGGCGAGCATGCGCATGGTGAGTTAGGCCATCCTTGCACGTGCCATCAACACGTGAGATGTGATGACTGACACCGCCGAGCCGTCAATATTTTTGTCTATCTCCCACCTGCCCCACCAACAAAATTAAGGAAACTCCCACGAAAAATTGTAAAAATATAACTGCAAGGAAAACTGGATTAAAAGTTTGCAAGACAACGGTAAAATAATAATTAACTACGCGTGGCGGTGGCTATTATATCTTGTATGCAGCCGCACTCGTGAAACAAACTCGTTGGTTTGCTAGCTAAAAATACTTTGCTCTCTAGGGGTTTTTTAGCATCAGAGAAACAAATTGTTTACGGTAATAAATTTGTTGTAAAAAGTCTGCATAAATAACATTACATAAATTTTTATGAACTCGTTTGTTTTATCACGGGACGCAAGTGTGAATAATCGCGCTGCACACCACTGCATTCTATTGGTAACATGGCCGAACTGTATGTATATTGGTAATAGACTTAATGAAGAGAGCAGCGCATTCTAACGGAGACGCGAAGCACTACTATGAATTGGTTCTTGCGCTGTCCACCGCCGTGCTGTGGAGACTAGGTACCTAGATGCTCGTTCACTCACTAGCCGCCAGGATAAGGATCTAGGCGCGTGCTTGTTATGCAACATAGTGGCGCTCGCTCAGCCGTGCCCGCGCGTGCGTATCTCAAAATCAATCCTGCGGCCAAGTTTTCATGAAATTTTTTTTTTTTTTTGTTTCTCGACGGATGGTTTAAGCTTTTCTACTGAGAAATAAGAATACGTACACTGTGGTCGGTGCTAGTATTTTTAAAGGACTTAAATTACAATTAATATTCCATTTTATCAAAGTCACTTTGTTATATTTTGAAGGTTCCTGAAAATCATTTCGTTAAATCACTGTTTTCGTTATTCCCGAGTTCGTTAAATCGGAGCTCTACTGTATGTGTAATCACGCACATTTTGAAATTTTCAGAACCAGTTTTGATTAGTAACAAAATGAAAGGAAGCAGACTAGATATAGTAGTACATAGAAATTACATAACTTCTTTCTCAAAATGTGAAGTATAAAAATTCAACTACATTTCGAGGAGATTTCAGTGCACCAAGAATTAGTTGGAAACTAATACCTATACAGATTGAAGATGTTACCTAACACAAGAGACAGATAAAAAGGTAATATGTTACTAGAATTTGTTTGCAACTTTTACTAAGAACAATTTTGCATAACAGTTATTCACACCATTAATCTGTTAAATGTATGCCTAGAATTTTTTAAAATGCATTTTCTCTTGATAAACTTGTTAATGAAGTTCATCCTCCACTTAACATAGAAACAAAAAGTAAATTGCACATTAATAATTATCAGCCCATAAGTCCTTAACCTATTTACCGAAAATGAGACTACAGCTTAACCCCGGTTTTACAAACACAGATTTAATGAACACCTATTTAACAACAATATTTTCAGGAACTGTGTCCTGGGGCTCTCTGTTCAAGGATGCCGTGTACAGCTGCTTTCATCGCCATGTTTTTATTATTATATTTGTATCTGATATATCTTTTCTTGTTTTAGACACAAAATGTGACTAAATTTTCCTCTTACAAAATTATTTTATCTCGCATAGTTTTTGCGTTTTTGGCTCGTTAAACGCAAAATTTGCTTGTTTCCGTTTTAAGGATGACACTTAAACCAACTCACATACCAAAATGAAAAACATTCACTGTGAGTAACGATGTTTTAGGCTACAAGTTCAGCTATATTAAACACAAAATAAAAAATTTTTGTATTTTTAAATGTTTATTGAATTTTTAAAATTTTTATTTTAAATTTCAGAATTTTTATTTAAATTTAAAAAGGTTTTATCCTTTGTTTTTATGCACAGTAAAATCCAGTCATAGTGAACACGGAAATAGTGAAAACACGTTTGTAGAGAAGTCTTTTTGAGAAACCGTCAAAAAATAGCAAAAAAATTCCATGAAAAATGTGAATTTTATGAGTAGAAACGTGTATGGTGAGTCGTGTGAAGCAGGTTTGCAGCGCAATTTGTGACCATGTGAAGCAGGTTTGCTGCAATGTACGTGACCTTGTGAAGTGAGTAGGTATTTGTTAGCCAGATGCGACGACCCTCTCGCCGTCACCCCCCCTCCCCCCCCTCCGAGCCAGCCCGCTGGCACTGTCACGTGAGCCATACTTTGCTTGGCCACCTCACTTCCCTCGCTTATCAAACCCAGGTGACCGTTGGCTACGTTTCCGTAGTTAATCATTGTGCTTTCAACCGTGTTTAGTTTCACATACAGCTTGCGTTTCTGATTTTATTTATTGATTATGATTTTAGATTACGACTTTGAATTATGATTTTGATAGACATACAGTTAAGCCCTGCAACTACAACATCGGCTACTACAACTCAACTACGACCAGTGTTGCCAACCCGAAAAGAGATAATTCCGCTACAGGTCTAACAAAATTCCGCTAAATTCCGCTACACATATAACAAATATATATAATAAAAAAAACTCTTACCTAACTGTAAGATGATCATCTGGAAGGTACATGTGATGTTTGTGCGGTACACTTCAGAAAATGTATTGACTTATTCGTAGCACTAATAGCAGTCAGTTTGCGAGAGAGAAAAAAGAATATATATAATATATATATATATATATATATATATATATATATATATATATATATATATATATATATATATATATATATATATATATATATAGACACACACACACAAATGAAAGTCAGAAAAACCATCTTCACATCTTCAGTTGTGTTGTTTGCGGTCACTACTAGTTTTAAGTTGTAGCCGCACCAAAATGCCTAATATGATTTATCAGTTTAAATTTAAAATATAAATGAAAATTAATGAAATAAAGTTTAATCGTCATCGGATGATTCAGGATTTTCACACACGCCTTTCTCACACTGGCACATGCACTTTCCAAACTTTTTAAAATGTTAATGCGTGTCATGAAAACTATAGGACCTAAAAGGAATTAGACATAAGAAAAGATTTACCCGAGAAATTTGCTTCGAGCTTTCTACTACTTCCATGTTCTTCACATGTCTTTCGCTGTCACTGTGCTTGATCTTATCGCTCCTTTTCACTCCCGAAACTACATTACATGCCCTACACCTATTTTTTGAACTGTCTGCATTTACTGGTTGTATCCATTTAGAAAAAATGTCCTTGTTACCATTTTTCGGTAAATAATTGTTTTCTCAATTTTGTGCATCTTTCGGCAACTCTTGACGACACTCCTGTTTTTTACTGCTACCAGAGGCAGACACACCCGAATTTTCACTCATCAAGATCACAAATAACAAACGTCAGTAAGCGCCGCGAAGTAAACTGAATTGAAACTAATTGACAAATATAACTTTGTGTATGGTTTATCTGTTATCGCTTTAGATGCTGGAAAATATCGCGAAGAAAGTGTGCGTTATCATTGTAAACCTAATACCTAGTGTAACTAAAATATCTGTTTTGACTCGGGAAGTTAAAAGATTGTGATTATGGGCAGAAACATCAGCGCAATCAGGAAATAAGATACTCGTCGACCAGTGTTCACGCCTCATTCCCACTGCATCCTTTCTTATCAAAAAGTCGCTACATCATCTGTATTTCTCGGATTTCGCCTCTACGTCTCTACAAGGTTGAAATTCCGTTGCGTGTAGTGGAATTCCGCTACGGTTGGCGACACTGACTACGGCAGTATTCTTAATGCCTGTCAAAAAATAATAATTTTTAGGAATAAAATGGAAAAAGTTAACATCGCGAGCAGGAAAGATTATTTAAAATACTGTATGTTCATTAGAACTCGACTATAAATAGAGCCCGGAATTTTCACAAATGTGAACGAACAGTATAAAATGGGAAAGTCTCCTAGAAAAGTATAAATCTTCTGGGAGAGCACGTACATCTTCGGCGATGTAGCTGGAGACGCTCCCAAAAAGCTTCCGCTCAGCTCAGATGACGACACGGCTATTTGGAACAAGAACTGCGTATTCTGACTGAATAACGGTGGACATATGCTGTATCTTCACTAAGAATAATTGCTGTCGGCTGTGCTATACCTGTCACACACATACACCAGGCATACAGAAGAAATGTCTCTGGGAGATATGATAGCGCTGTCTCTTTCCCTCACACACACACCCACACAACTACTCGTGCTATCTCTGCTTAGCTTGCTACAGCTCAGAATTTACTACAGCTTTTTGAGATAAGTAGCAAGGACGACGGATGAGAGGATGCATCCTGTGTCAGTGCATTCGCTGTTCTGATTCACCTTCATGCTCACACAGTCGGCCGTACTTTTTTTGTTATCTTTTAGTTTAATGGCAATTTCAACATTTACTGTACACTAATTATAAATTATAATTTTAACAGATTAAACGTCCCATAAACTTGAGTGAGAAGCAATAAATCCTTGCGGGCTGACCATTGCATTGTTAAAGTATCGTACACACCATCAGGAATAGCGTGAGAACAAAGAGGAAGTAACATTTTTTTTTGTCTTGGAATGAGTTTGTTTTGACAGCTGAAGGGGAAGAAAGAAAACTAACAAGTAAAAAAAAATCATGGGTGGTGGACCTGTGTGAAAACGAGCATGTCTAGCCTCAGCATTGCTTTTCAATGAACTGTCTATCTAGATTTGGTAGCGCTCATGTAGGTTAGACATGTTTTCTGTCGGCACACTGTTGGCGTCACTTATTTTTGATGGCAAATAACACTAGCATTACCTGCCCAACGGACAAGTGAACAATTACTTCACCCGTCTGAGCTGACATTTATGTGTGTCGGACAAGCGCACAAATTATTCGACGCGTGCCGCAGTGTGAAAGGGCACACAGAATTATCATCAGAGCATGCATGCTAAAATAAATAAATTGCTACACTCGTCAAACTGATTACATTGGTCTGCAGCGACCGGCAGTGTAATTGTGTTGTCAGCCGGCACGTGTACTCTTGCTGCACGCCCGCATGGGTGAGACACGGTTGCAGTCCAGCGATTGATAGCCATACTTATATGACACTGCGTAGATTTTGGCCTGTTTTGACTTAGCGAATAGTTGCACCCATACTTGTTGGGTATCATTGTAACGAGCGCATGCTTACCTGTTAAATTAAACATATATTTCTTTAAAATAATGGTACTACTTTGTAATTAAATAAGAGTAAAGACAGTTTTAATTTAATTTTGGGGTCGAACCCAGAACCGTGACATTTCGCTATAACGAGACTCTACTGTACATTAAATTGTAGCCTGCGGCATCTTTATCCACTGTGAATTTTTTTCAGTTTGGTATGTCAGTTGGTTTTAGAGTAGTTCTTAAAAGGGAAATATGCAAATTTTAACTTTAACAAACCATTACGCGAAAACTATGAAAGATAAAAGAATTTCATAAGAGCAAAATTCAGTCACATTTTGTGTCTAAAATTAGAAAGAAAATATCTGGTACAAATGAAAAATGAAACCACTGTAATGAAAATTGCTGTACCCCGCAAAACAAACAAAACAAATTTAACGAAACGTAGATTTTGTTACAATATTAACAGGAACTTTGACTTTCCTTTAAATCGCAGGTCTACTGTATCTCACACTACGCATTAATGAATGTTCATAATCCGACCTTATTCTATGAAAGTAATGGATTAAATGAAATGGTTGGTTGCCTAACAAATATTTTAAAGTTTGTAGCAACAGCACATAATTAATGAAGAGCTCCTTTAAATGTAAACATAGGTTTTCTCAAAGTTAATTAAATTACAAAAGAAACAGCATATCCATAATTTGTACAAGATATCTGCTATTAATTTTCACTACAAACAATTTTTACAGCAAAGAAAACACATGAATATAAAATGTAAAATTGATAAGACTATTTGATTACAGTGTATTAGTAATCAATGTTAATATAACCTCAAAAAAATGTTATGCACTATTTCAGAACAAGAAATCACAATACAGTGAAATCTCATTATAACAAAGTCTCACAAAGATTATGATTTTGTTCTTTATAGTGAAATTTTTTTAAACTGAAATAGCATGTAACACTCAAGCAAATAAGATTCAATTATCACCTCACTATGCACGTAGTAGTATTAAATTGAGTTAAATTAGAAGATTATATATTTGATGAATATTATTTATTAAATGCTTTTCAATTTACCCAATCATTTTAATTTTAATACATAACACTGTTTGCGCATCCATTAAAAATTTTTCTGCTCGCAAAGTCAAGGCCTACTATAAAGAAACAACCTCTAGGCAATACATAAATAGGGGAAAAAAGCAAATACTGTTACAACTCCTCTTCAGATGCAAGTTTTACCTTCTCAAAAAATTGAAATATTTTTGTTTGCTTGTTCTGTCATGTTAGTGTTTGCTGTAAAAACTGTTCCACATCGTGCAATAATTGCATAACACAAGTTGGTATACTTTCAGTTTTTGTAATAAACTTGGACAGTTTTTCAAAACAGATCACTGCTTCTTTTGAGGTGACAGGTTCCTCTGCTGTCTCTTCATCAGAAGATTCACTCTCTGCTGCCTCCTTTTGCGTGAAATAGTTAACTATTTCAGCGTCTGTCAGAAGTGCAGTGGTTTAGACATCATTGTCGACAGATGCGTACTCTTCAAATGAAACGTTGTCAAAATGCAAGGTTTGGGAAGCATCTTGCCAAACTTCTGCAGAAATACTCTCGTCAGTCGGAATGGTTTCGCTTGTCTCCTGGGGGTTGATACTGCCACGTGCTGGAGTTATTCCAGATTTCCTCCAACAGTTGACAATTGTTTCTGGGTTTCACATTCCACCATCCACCAGATATTAACTGAATTGCTTGGTGAACATTGATGTTGGTGGGTAGCTTGCATCTGATCTTAACAAGGAGTCTTTCAGCAAGACGTTTTCGGAAATGGACCTTGGCATTTTGTATAATGCCTTGGTCCAATGGTTGTAACATTGAAGTGCAATTTGGAGGCAGAAATTCCAGTTTGATGTTCTCAAGCTGTATATCAACATAGGCAGCACAGTTGTCCACCAAAATTATTATTTTTCTGCCCTGGTTTTTCATTTCCCTGTCAGTTTTTTACTAGGCAGTTGGAAAAAATTTCTTTGGACATCCATGCTCGACTATTACTGACATAGTCAGCTGGAAGAGATGCTACACCTTTAAAGCATCTAGGGTTTCTGTATTTCCCTATCACCAAGGGCCGTAGTTTTGTTGTACCAGTAGAATTACAGCAAAACATTTCTGGTAACCGATCTTTCGATTTTTTGCCACCAGTGCATTTTTCACCTTTGTGGGACATTGTTTTGTTGGGCAAAACAGGGTTCCCACAGACCTGGAAAGTCAGGGAAAGTCAGTGAAATTCAGGGAAAATTAATTTGGTCAGGGAAAGTCAGGGAAACATGTTTTGAAACCCTGTGAGTCAGGGAAAATTACCCTAAGAGAGCAGAAAGTCAGGGAAAATGTTCTGAGTATGATATTAAACTGCTCTCTTCACAACCTGT